>CM037633.1:37799361-37846373 GCA_015227895.2 Colaptes auratus
AAGGGAAGGGAAGGGAAGGGCCCTCATTTACTCATGCTATCTGCTAAGTACAGAGCAGCAGCATTAACAACGTCTTCAATTTTCCTGAGGAAAGCCTGCAAATCCTCAAAGAACTAAATGAGGACAATAGGGGATAAAAATTCCCTGATGTGACTCAGATTCCATCTCACGATATTCACATCCAATATTTAATGATTCAACACACACTAAAGCATTTGGGACATATCTGAATCAGCAGCTCACTAGGCCCCCAAAGACATGAAAATGCTGAGAGCTGCACTTAATCAGTGAAAAATTCAGCTTTGTTTGAAGGCTGGCATACTTTATACCTGAAACTGAGTTTTTTCTTTACTACTGAGACAGGACAAGTCTGAAGTGTCAACAAGTTCGGGTACATGATCAGTTATATCCCACTAGACTATTTTGGGGTCATTCAGGGATAGAAATCGGGAATCAGAGGAGCGCATAGTATTGCAGTGCAACAGATATGCTTAATGGTCTACCATAATGCAGTTAATGGAAGCAATCCAACTGGAAGAAGGGTACAGGAAAGTAATATTGAGAAGAAAAAATCTAAAGTGATCTCTCACATCACTGTCTCATCTTGAAATACAAATCCAGTACACGAGTTGTTTTCGTAGCAAGAGGCAGCTTGCGTGGGCTCAAAGCTCATTATTACAAGATCAAGGTGCAACTTAACTATGAAGCTGTCTGAAACACTCAGCGTCACGACACCAGCAGTTATACACAAAGCAAATGCATTATTTTTACAAAGATTTTCTTTAAAAGCAGGCAATGTAAATCCAATGAAATGCTGCCATGACAAATGAAAATCTACCTGAAGCACAGGTAAACTTTTACGGCCTCCAGCTGGCTGCATGACAAGACTGAGACTGCAAAGGGTATAAAGCAAATATACTCTGTCTCTGTCTTAGGATGCAAATGTATTTCAAATAATATAATTATACATGCAAAGCCTTGTGACTACAACACACTTACAGATACTACTCCTCCTTCTTGGCAACCATTAGCACACGTGATTAATGAGCTGTGGACAGACACCATACATAAGGTTATTCCCTTAAAATACACAAGAACATCTGCATCATTCAGCCCGTGTCCAGCAAAACTCAAAAAGCTGCAGATAATTTAAAAGGCCTCTTGAATTTCTGAAGGACAGAAGAATCAACAGTCCAAAATAGTTATTCTAATTTTTTATTTCCTTCTAGCTCCATTTAGGCTGTCACCCAGGGAGTGGGGGTGAATGGTGCCACATCCACCTGGCAGACAGGCACTAGTGGTGTCCCCCAGGGATCAGTGTTGGGCCCCATTCTGTTCAATATCTTTATTGATGATCTGGATGAGGGCATCGAGTCCATCATCAGTTAATTTGCAGATGACACAGAGCTGGGAGCAGGAGGTGGTCTGTTAGAGGGTAGGAGAGCTCTGCAGAGAGACCTCGACAGGCTGGACAGATGGGCAGAGTCCAAGGGCATGAGATTGAACACATCCAAGTGCCAGGTTCTGCACAATGGCCACAGCAACCCCATGCAGTGCTACAGGCTGGGGTCAGAGTGGCTGGAGAGCAGCCAGGCAGAGAGGGACCTGGGGGTACTGGTTGACAGCAGCTGAACATGAGCCAGCAGTGTGCCCAGGTGGCCAAGAAGGCCAATGGCATCCTGGCCTGCATCAGGAATAGTATGGCCAGCAGGAGCAGGGAGGTCATTCTGCCCCTGTACACTGCACTGGTTAGGCTGCACCTCGAGTCCTGTGTTCAGTTCTGGGCCCCTCAGTTCAGGAAAGATGTTGAGTTGCTGGAAGGTGTCCAGAGAAGGGCAACAAAGCTGGGGAGGGGTCTGGAGCACAGCCCTGTGAGGAGAGGCTGAGGGAGCTGGGATTGCTTAGCCTGCAGAAGAGGAGGCTCAGGGGAGACCTTCTTGCTCTCTACAACTCCCAGAAAGGGAGGTTGTAGGCAGGTGGGAGTTGGTCTCTTCTCCCAGGCACCCAGCACCAGAACATGAAGACACAGTCTCAAGCTGTGCCAGGGGAGGTTTAGGCTGGATGTTAGGAAGAAATTCTTCCCAGCAAGAGAGATTGGCCATTGGAATGTGCTACCCAGGGAGGTGGTGGGAGTCCCTGTCCCTGGAGGTGTTTAGGAAGAGCCTGGATGAGGCACTTGGTGCCATGGTTTAGTTGATCAGATGGTGTTGGGTGATAGGTTGGACTTGATGATCTCGAAGGTCTTTTCCAACCTGGTTAATTCTATTCTGTTCTATGCAATGCCAGAAATCTCTCTTCCATTAATGTTTTCATGCTGTGTGTACAGATACAATAGCAGGGGGGAAAAATATTTACAAAATAGGTGATTTAGAAAATTAAAACATCAAGATTCAGTAAGTAGGGTCATTGATAACAGTGATAATTCATCTAGACAGTACTATTAAAAACAAACCAAACCAATTAAAAAAAATCCCAAACAGCAAGAGAAACAAACAAACCATAGCAAAAAACAAGCTTCAGCAAAGCAGTCCCACCAAGGAACACACAAATGTGATCTGCAAGGCTCTGCATTTTCCACAAATTGAAATTAAAACATAAAAAAAATGAAGTTGTACTGCCAAACGTCCCATAAACTACTATTAGATATTATTCTCTTCTTTCAGGACAGAGTGACAGAAGGCATGGAGTAATCCCTGACCCTGCATACCATACCTTCTTTTTTTGCTGTTGTTATAAAAGAAAATCAACTGAGGGGATTGTCAACACTTCATCACTGAGTGGGAGCAAAGTGAGACAACACTGAGGAGACAGAAGCAGTACCACAAACCCTAACAATTAAACCACAAAACACACAGGGAAGATGCAACAGAGAAAAGGTCAACGATACAGTTAACTACAAGCAAGGGTTCCTGAAATAGTAACAAAACAAGCTATCAAATGTTCATAGTGCAGTGCCACATGGCTGCAGGGCCTCGCCCGCGTGTGACCAACTGCCTTCTCTGCCTCCACTTCCATGGCGCAGTTAAGTCTGTGAGTGAAATAATCCCAAAGATAACAGAAGGCTGATTAGACTGAAATGAAAACTAAGCATTCAGCACGCACACACCAGAAATACCCATCCAACTTTAATCTTGCCTCCCAGCTCACATATCTTTCTGGTTTTCTGGTGTGTATCAAATTAGAACCAGCCACCTTTTCTGTATTTGTTGTGCTGTCCAGATGATTCTGCTACACTATGTTTTTATTCTCCTTTAACAGTAGTGTGCTACTTCCTACAAATCATCCTAGTAAAACATTTTTGATGGCTATCTTTATTATCTCAGTTGAACGAGGAAAAAAAGAAAACATTAATCTGTATTTTTTTCCAAAAGCTGCTTTACACATATCCCAAATTGTCCTGCTATTTCTTGTTATTGATTTAAGTGAGATGGTATCAGGCAATTTGATTTAGACAGTCTCTTCATTAAAATCCTCTGAACTCAACTTGTTATCAACAGGTCCCAAGTGCCCATCAGTCCATTTTTAAGAACTGCAGTCATCAAGTTTCAGTTTTATCAGCAGGGAAATAAAAACCCAAAACATATCAGGTATGGTCATAGACTGGGTGACTATACTCTCTTATAAATAACAGGCAACATTGCTTTGTCTGAAACAAGAGAAGTGTGGCCAGCAGGGCAAGGGAGGTGATTCTCCCCCTCTACTCAGCTCTGGTGAGATCCACCTGGAGTACTGCCTCCAGTTCTGGAGCCACTATTCCAAGAGGGGTCTGGAGGTGCTGGAAGGTGTCCAGAGAAGGGCCACGAGGATGAGCAGAGGGCTGGAGCACCTCTCCTATGAGGACAGACTGAAGGAGTTGGGGCTGTTCAGTCTGGAGAAGAGAAGGCTCCGAGGTGACCTAATTGAGGCCTTCCAGTATCTGAAGGGGGCCTACAAGAAGGCTGGGGAGGGACTTGCTCAGGCTATCAAGGAGTGATAGACTAGGGGGAATGGAATGAAGCTGGAGGTGGGGAGATTCAGGTGGACATGAGGAGGAAGTTCTTCCCCATGAGAGTGGTGAAGCCCTGGAATGGGTTGTCCAGGGAGGTGGTTGGGCCCCATCCCTGGAGGTGTTTAAGCCCAGGCTGGATGAGGCTCTGGCCAGCCTGGTCTAGTGTAGGTGTCCCTGCCCATGGCAGGGGGGTTGGAACTAGATGATCCTTGTGGTCCCTTCCAACCCTGACTATGATCTTAAACTTTTGTACACAACCACTGAAAAACCATTGACTGTACCAAATTTCCTGCTTAAGATAAATTAGATTGAGCCTATTAAAGATCTTGAGTTTGTTTCAAGGATGTATTTGCCTACAATTAATTAACATTACACTGTGAATATCATATCTGACTCTGCCTATTTCTATTCAGAAAACATCACTAATGGAAAAAAAAAAGGGAGACTTCAATTGCATCCCTCTAAAATCTTCAGCTAGTCTGATTTCACAAAGTATTTGCTGTATGCCAGAGTATATCACTACAGAATCAGCTTTCTGAACACACACCAAAGTGCAGTGGAAGATGCCACACATCAGTAAGCTACACAAGAGTAGTCAATCATTTGTCTCCTCATAATCAGACAGCCAGGTAAATTTATATTGGTGCTTTTTCAAGCAGCAGTTAATTTGTTAGACTTGTAGAAGGAAAACACATAAAACACCTCTAGCAGTCCTGGGGTTTAGCAGTGACAGATGAGTGTTTTTAATTCATGCTGGAAAAGAAAATTGATGCCAGAGGTTTAGGATGTGAAATGTAGCACTGGCACCTGAAAATAACTAACCATCAAAAGTACTATGCAAAGAATTGAAGAACAAAGGCTGATTGAATACTCTGTGACTATCTTCAAATCTGCCAGAGCACAAGCTGCAAAGCTGATCATTTAAAGCTGTCTGACCCTTCTAACTCACCATTATTTTCAAAGACTAAGATATGGTGCATTTGAAATATAGCCAGAGTAAAAATTGGGTACACATCTTTTTCTAGTTGGTCACCCAAAAATTAAGAGTTTCCATCTCTGATGGTGTTTGTTTGTCTAAGGAAAAACAACAGAGAGAATTAACATTTTCAGTACTTTAAGGAATTAATTTCAGTCTTGCACCACGAAGCAGTGTATTTTAGGAAGAACTGAATGCTCAACAGCAATACCCAATTCTATCTACGTCCAACGAGCAAAACTTAGTCAAATATTGAACGGTCTTTAACAAGGGGATAGCCCTGCAACACCATTTAAGAAATCCAATACACTCAGAAGTTCAAAGCATGAGGAAAGTAAATGTTGGTAAATATGAGCAAGGATATCAGACTAGGGAGAACTGGCTTACTTTGATACTTGTACTACAACTTCTGACAATCACTCTGAGCTAAAAAAATTGAATCAGCTCCTCTGCACACCATTTTAGACTAAGATTTTCTCTGGATAACCCTCCTATGCCAGTTAACAAGCAAACAAGCAAGCAAACGAATATAAAAGTCTTCAATCTTCCTCCTGGCTAAACAAAGCCTTCCTCAGCATCAAGACCCATCACAGAAGAGCAAATAAACCCATCACACAAAATACTTCAGAGAAATTATGGACTCTCCTCCTTCTTACAAGAAACCCACGATGCTGTTCCTCTAGTCAAAATTATAATATGCTGTACTTCATCTACATAGAGACCTTCCCTGGGATGGCACTGAACACTCTGCCTGCTAGCGGAAACCCTGTGTTACTTAGTCACTGAAAACTTGACACACTTATACAAAATCGCAACACTGATGTGGGGATTGTTGGGACAGTCTCCTGACTGAATAATTACAGTTGCCAGTTTCAAAGCAGAATTTTAAGGGGATACTAGGGTTTACTACCAATGTTTTTCAGTGTTAAAGCACTGTAATGTTTTTAACAACTGAGAGTTGATGCAGCAGGACTCCTCCCACTAGCATTAGGCTAAGACTATGCTCAAACTGAATGAAAGAAGACAGTGTTACTAACAGCCTCTCCGAGGCTGGGCTTTCTCTGGAGACTTCAGACACAAGTACTGCCTGAAATTGAGACTAATTAGCCTACAAATGCTGAAGAAAATGTAGCTAGCAGATACACTGATACGACCCACATTTTGCTTCCAGCACTGCCAGAATTCTTATCATATGAGAACACCTGAAGGACACGTCCCAGCTACATACATATTGGCCCATCTGCCTAAGCCTTTCCTCTGGAACTCTGTCCAGAACAGTCTAGGTTTCAGAGCAATTATTTAGACACCCTGCAAAATCAGAAAGAGTTTTGCAAAGGCACAAATTTCAGGAGTTAACTATCTGCACAGAAAGGTACAGTATGATGCACTGATCCTTCCTGGAGCAGCTGTTTTCAAGAGCTGAAAGAGACTATAAATAGAGTGCCACTTGATTGCCAGTTCACATGAAACTAAAACACAGAGCAAATAGGAAAGCAGATAGCTGTCACATGCCTTCCCTCAAAAGACAGCATTCTATATTCCCCATATTTTACACTGTAGCACAAGAAGATCATCCAAATCAATGGTTCACTATGAATTATCCTTCATGCAAACACATCTTCCTTCCAACACGTTGTGGACTGCATTGCTAGTTACAGACTTGCTATGAGGGTATTCCTTTGATTTGCCCTCTGATAAAGAGCACCAGACAACAGAGGGATACCATCTACTCTTGTTTGTACTGGGATCCAGAACTGTTCTTACAAATTAAAACAAACAAACGAGCCCACCTAAGCAAAAACTCAAACAAAAAGCAAAAAATGCACACAGACAATGCCTCAAGTCTCCCTACTGGCTATTACTAAGTCAAAATGAAATGCTTGTTGTGTACTTGTTCTGCCTGTAGAACTGTTGAAAAACAGTGTAAGTATGAAGGAACCTTACTTTTCATTCAGACTAGATCAGCAACAACCAACAGTGTTACCAATCTGATCACCGTGGTCTCAATTCGTGTCCAAATAAGACAGCTCCTACACAACACTGATTAAGTCCAAAAAAGACCCATGTATACACTAAACTGCACATAAAGCAGAACAACAGGCCTGTCATCTGGTAAATCTGCACACAAGCAATCACTCCCTACTACCAGCAAAATCAGTTGGCCTCTTACGCCTTAAATGTCATTTTGAACACACGTGGGTTGGCTCTACAAAAGTAATAGACCATACACTAACCTCTCATTAAAAGCAACAGTCGTCAAGGACTGAGCAACTCCTTTCCAGTGGAAATCCTCTCCCAGATCCTATTTTTTTCAAGGCTATAAAGCTACTGAATGTGTTCAGATTAAATCAAAAACAGTAAATGTGAGACCATAACCTAGACACCAGAAGGATTTGATTTTAGCTGAAGTTATCAATATTCTGTTGCAGCAGTGTCCAGACTAAAAAACAAACCAAACCCGCAAAAAACCCAAAACCTACCACCTTAAATCCAGAAGGATGATCTCAACTGTTCAAATCATAACACTTCAACTGTTAGAGACACTTGCAGCCATGGTTTAGTTGTCATGAGGTATTGGGTGACAGGTTGGACTTGATGATCTTTGAGGTCTTTTCCAACCTTATTGATTCTATGTAAAAGCAAAATAAATAAAAACCCCGTCTTGCACTGCTTCTTGCAAATCTACACACTACAGACCTACTTTTAACACTGAGCTTTTCTGCTCCAGTTGGAGCAGGGGGGGATTTTTTTTTTTACAAAATTCCTGAAGTACCCAGTCAGAAAGTACAGTCGTGTTTGAGCACTAATGAAAGTTAGGACAATCCTCAGGTAAGACTTGGCCAAGCACAGCTCTCAAGACATAAGAAAAGTCAGAGGCACTTAGACCATTAGTTTTCAGGATTTTTACTTTTTAGACTTCCCCCCCCCGCCGCTTTTAGGACTCCTCCACTCCTAGGTGCTATACTATTATACATGGAAACCCACCGGTGATAACCTTGCTTTTCTCAGACACCTTCTGTGGACTGCCGAGTGCTCAGGGACCACAGACTACCGAATTAGACTTGGTAATGTGATATGCCACCTTAAATTCCTCCAGGAAACCAAATGAAAGCCAATACCAACCAGTCAGAAATGCCTAGGAAGTAAAAAATTACAGACTTTTTACTACGCTGTAAATAAGTTCCACCTCAAGTACTTAATGTTTCGACCCAGAAGGAGGAATTACTTTGCTAGACAAGCATAAAAGAATGTGTTTGCGACCACTAAGTTATCTTTCCTGGAGAGCCACCCCACTAAACCAAATGCCATTATGATATATGCAACAGATATATGCAACACCTCCAAAACCACGCGAATATGTATTTATTTAATTATTTATGTGAGGAGAGATTCCGAATGCACGTAACCTGCGCCATTACAAAGAATATCAACAGTTCCTTCACACTGAAGAAATCGCCTCGAAGCCTACTAAAAGGAAACTAACGCTATTTTGAAATCAGAGCACTCGGAAACTGTAAATAACTCTCGCAACCTTCGCAAGAGACAGCATCAAGACGCTGAAGCGCGCTCGGAGAAGCCCCCACGGTGGCCGCAGGGCAGTTGTGAACACAAAGGCACGCTAAATAAGCCGGCACCCAACACGTTCAAGGGGCTCTGCCCAGCATTCAGCTTTCAAAACCCAGGAAGCACCTAAAAGCCCGGAGAACAATGACGCTATTATCCCGGCATTTACGCTTTTTGTTAGCAATCCTTAGAGGCTCAAGGCCGGTAAATCCGGAGCCTGTTCAGCCCCAGGCATAAACCACGGCTGCCGGTCTATTTTGAGCCGCGGCGATCCGCCGCCGCCGCCCAACTTCCCCGCTGGATCTCCCCTCGTGCAACAGTTCCTTCAGGGAGAGGGAGAGAGGGCTGGCGGGCGAGGGCGGCCGGGCAGCAAAACGAGCGCACGGAGGCAGCAGAAGGCCCTGCCGTGCCGGGGACCCTCCCGAGGGCGCGGAGGGCTGGGGAGGGGAGCAAGGGGGCCGCCCCACGCAGGGCACAGGAAACTTCGCCACCGGCGGCCACCGCTGCAGCGGGACAGCCCGAGTGAGAGGGGGAGCGGAACGCGCCGGGAGCGCTGAGGCGGGGAACGGGGGCTCGGGAATGGAGCCGCTCGGCCGCCCCACACCACGCGCGAAGCCTTTCCCCACCGCGCCCCGCCCCCAGCGCGCGCGCCTCGCCGTGGGGAGGCAGGATCCGCGGTTATCTGCTCCGGCCCCACGCGTGGGGAGAGGGGGGCGCCCGGCCGCACGGAGAGCGACGGCTAGAAGGGTCGCCCGCCTTCCTCCTCACCTAGGGGGGCGACTAAGAGCACCTCAACGATGCCCTCCCCGCCTGTCTCCGCCCTTACCCAGGTAGTGCCTTCGCAGCAGGCCGGGCTCCTCCAGCCCCAGACTCCGCTTCCGCACGTCCCACAGCAGGTGGGGGCAGTGCCCGCGGGACATGGCCCCGCGCGGAAGGGGCGCGGGGAGAAGGGGAGGGAGGGGCGTCGGGCGCTCCGCTGGTACCGGCCGTCCCGCGCGATCACCATGGAAACCGATCGGCCCGTGCGCGCGGCGTTCTCACGCTCGCCTCGCGCCGAGCCACCGTCGGAGAGCGAGCGGCGACGGGGCCGGCGGCAGCTCCCCGCACCGCCCCATTCCTCGCGCCCCGCCCCGCGGCGCCGCGCCCCGCCCCCTGCCGCGAGGGAGGGAGCGCCGCGCTCCGAGACTACAGGCGTCTCGCGCGAGCTGGGAACGTTGCCTCGGGACATCATGCCCCGCCCCTCTCCCCCTGCTGTGGCGGAAATGGCAACGCGTTCCGCTTCGCCGGCCGAACGACGAAGCCGCGAAGTCTCCATCTTTGGTTTGGGCGTATAGTCACGGCTCTGGGTTTTTCGCGCCGGCCATCTTGAATGAGACAGTGAAGCGGCTCCAGCGGCCATCTCTGAGCCGGGCGCTCGTGCCCTTCGCGCGACGGCCGGGAGAGCTTCTCGGAGCATGATGGCGCCAGCTCTCCTCAGGAGGCGGGGGCTGCCTACCCTGGCCAGTTAGCGCTTCGCGAACTCCCTCACCCCGCTCCGCCTCCTGCAGAAGTCGCCTATCAGCACGCAAGACGCAGCCCTCCTCCCCCCAGCACGCGGGTGACAGATAGGCGGGGCTTGCGGGGGGCGGTGGAAGGACGGCGGGTCGCGGAGGAGCCGAGCGGTCGGTACCTGCTTACCTGCTGACCCGTCGCTGCTGCCCGGCCCCCGCGTCTCCCTCGTCGCCCCACCATGGCGGCCGCTGCCGCGGGGCTCCGTGCCTCCTACCACCGCTTGCTCGACCGCATCGAGCTTATGCTGCCGCCGCGGTTCCGGCCCTTTTACAACCATCCGGCAGGTAATGGGGCGGTCTTCCGCGGTCAGGGCCGCCCCCGCGCTAGGGGCTACGGTCTGAGGGGGTCACCTCGGCCCTGGTTTAGGTCGGGGGGCGGTTGTGGCGGGCTGTTGCGGGTCCCTGCGGGGGCTGCTGCGGCTGCCTGACGTAGGGGAAGGGGCGAGGCTGTCAGAGCGTTCGGCAGTGCGGCCCACCGGGGTAGGGATGAGTCCTGCGGCCGGGGGCGCGGACCGGCACCGCGGACGCGCAGTTCTGCTGCTCTGACGAAGGGAAAGGAAAAGAAGAAAAAGGGAGACACGATACGAACTGTTACTCCCGTCTGCCGCAGTGTACTGGAGTGTTAATGTCACTCCGCGATTTCAATCCGGGGACGGCTGAGCTACGTGGTCCCAGTTCAGGGGACGTGATGGTTTCCAAAGGGGGCTGAAGGCCCGAGAGGAGTCACTTCTTATAATTGGATGTGCGGAAAAAGTAGGGGGAAGCACTGCATGGATGTCTGATCTTGAAGTGTAGTCTGGATTCTCTTTCTCTGCACTCCTACCAGAGACAACTCGAGCCATTTTTGAGTCCATTCTCTTAGCTGAAGAGGTCGAGCTTCTGTGAAATGAGCTACCCTTACCTGACCTGAAGCTTAGCTTTACTTCAGCAAACACGGGGGGTTTCCTGCTGTTGGGGAGAAATCTGATGTAAAATAATCGGCTTCAGTGCCATCTGGGTGATGTTTGCCGTGTCAACAAATTGCATAAGGTAGTTAAAAAGAGCGCTCAGTAGAATCCTGCAGCTCCATAGGCTGTTGTTCCCACTGTTTTGTTTCAGTGTGATAAGCACCTTTGACTCTTCACCTACCTACCTGCAATACGTGCTATGGAAATGGACTTTAGTTTTTAGTCAGTTGCTCCATCCTCCTGTAATGGCCCTTTCTTAACATGGAAATTGTTGCATTAAAGAAATCACACAAAGACTGAAAACTGCAGTTACCCAAATGTTTGATTCGTACTGAATTCACGAGGTGAATATATATTTTTAACATTAATGAAATTTTTGTGTATCAGGAGTCAACGTTGCCACCACTTCCTTTGTAAAGATGACAAGCCTCTGGTTGACACATTCATGCTGTGTGAAATGTGGCAGCTCCCAGTAGCTTTTATTGAATACAAGGCATGGCGAGCTCTGGGAACATCTGTGTTCAGTCCTCGTTAGAACTGTAATACTAACTGAAAAAGGCTTTGGAGGTTCCCTTGCAGTGCTTTTCCCTTCATGAAACTGCCTGTGGGAAACTTTTCTGAATCATCATGTTGATTTTGTAAAAATCCATTTTTTTAGGGATTCTGTGTGTGTATGTTTGTGTATACACACACACACATGTATCTGCCATAATCCATACTGATGGTATAAGTGAGCAAGCAGGTATCAAAGCTGAACCTCTGCCCCTTCTGTTTCAGCCTTAAACGTCTTGAAGGTGAGTCTGTGAGAAAGTTATGCAATAGATGTCACTCTGACTGCAAAACAAGTAGGTTAAAAATGAAAAGCTCACAGTTCTGGTGATGTCTAAGTTTCTAGTCTAATTTTGGAGTATTAAGTGTCATTATCATGAAATTGTAAATCACACGTGAGAAATTAGGAACAAGGTTTTCTTTTTTTTATAGCACAAACTAAACTTCCAGTAAAATAGAATAGAATCAACCAGATTGGAAGAGACCTTTGAGATCATCAAGTCCAACCTGTCATCCAACACCATCTAATCAACTCAACCATGGTACCAAGCACCCCATCAAGTCTCTTCCTAAACACCTCCAGTGATGGTGACTCCACCACCTCCCTGGGCAGCCCTTCCAAGGGCAAATAGAACTTCTTCCTAACTTCCAGCCTAAACCTCCCTTGGTGCAGCTTGATACTGTGTCCCTCTTGTTCTGGTGCTGGTTGCCTGGGAGAAATAATTGATACCTGATCTGAAAAGCTGTTTCTCTGGCTGACACTGCACAGAGCAAGGCTGCTGGAGGACATTGAAGGGCCTGGGGTACATCACACCAACTCTCCAGACTGCCACACAGCAGGGAACATTGCTCTTGGCAGAGACAAGGAATTGGGGCCTGAGCTTGTACTCCCTTTCCTTTGGCTGCTTTGGTTCATCTTGCCTGATTTTCACTTTGCCTAGGTTCTCCAGGACACAGACTTCTCACATTTAATAGCAGTCATAAATTCTGTAAAATGGTCACACACATAATATCCAGGTTGGTCTCTGGTATGCCTCTGCTCTGATGTGCTGCTGTCAAATTAATCCATGAAAAATTCGGGAAGTCAGGATCTAGGAAGAGCTCACCCTGGCTGGGTGCTTACTGGAGTGCTTCCAGGAGAGCTGTTCTGCATAAGGCTTCAGACACTCTCCCCTTCTAACAGCCTTGGCTCGGTACCTTACTTGTCTTGATTTGTTTCTTACTTTTGTAGTCAACAGTTGTAAATTATTTGGTTATCTATTATTGATAAAAATTTATTTCAATATTCTTGAAAACTTCACTAGCTGTTTCCTGCTACTCCCACATGTGAATTTGTGTTGTAGAAGAAAGGAGATGGTAGTAATTAAAGCTCTTCCTGTGGGACCTCTGTGAGACTAATTCATAAAGAGCTATATTAGCAGCCTGATATTAACATAATGAGTAGCTGCCTAAGAGAGTAGCAACAAAGTTATATCTTCAAAGCATGAATACTGAGCTGTATTTACTCAGTAACACTGGAGAGTTTTAGTGGATATACAACCCCAGGCATCCTAGAAAAGTGACGTCCTGTGTAGGTAGAACCATTCAGTTACGCAAGCAAGAAGCAGTGTGCTAGGAGTTGTTAACTGCACTTTGACATTTGATCGCTGTTGCAAGCAGTGTCTCTAACAGGGCTTTATGCAAAGCTGCCAAGCCAGTTTTTGTTGCTTTCTGTGCTGCAGTTTGTCATCCCCTTTTATAGGGCTTAGTTGACTTTAAGGTGGTGGAGCAGCTGATGTTTGCAACGGTCCCCCAGATGGTAAGTTGCTTCACAGATGTTTGCTGTAAAAACCCCACGGTTAGCTTGTCCCAATTCGTTGTTTTTAAATGTGAGGGTGCTTAAAACAGGGCTTTAAACAGCTACTGCAAGGCCTTTCAAAGGGTGAATAGTTAGTGGAAAATTAGTTTACATAAAGAGCAAGCAAGCAAGCAAAGTCTTTATGTGTATTGCTTGTACTCGAAAGCTTTATTCATAATATGTAATGTATTATCATGAAAACCTGGCTGCCTGCCTGCCTGGAGGCAGCCCTCTGCGGCCTGACGTAGGTGTTCTTGTTTGGCAGGGGGTTGGGCACAATGACCTCTGGAGGTCCTTTCCAACCCCTAACCTCCTGTGATTCGTCTTGCACGTTATCAGAACACTGAGCAAGATCTAAAACTTGATGTGTTTTGATGAAATTGGACCCATTGTGGTGGGTTGATCATAGAGGCATTTTGGTTGGAAGTGGTTGGTCATTTATAACGGAAAAAGTAAATATGTAGGTTAGTCAGGATTCCAGTGAGCCTCTGTACACATGCCGTCAAAGCTCACAGGTGTACTATTAATATCTCCATAGAATATGCTGAGTATGTCCATGCAGCTCAACACCAGCTACAGCAGACCGAGACTCCCCAGGTTAGCAGAGTGGGCTTAGCTATTTACAGAGGACTACCAATCGGTAGAAAACAACAATTAAAGGAAACCTAGTGACAGAAGAATGCTCTGAAAGATGCTAGCTGTTATGACAGAGATGGGATACTACTGAACCAATCTCTTGGCTTCCACAGTAGACTTTAAAAAGACACAGGAGAAGAAGTTGAGAACAGATTTTGAGTTTCCTGTTCTTTCACAGTTTGCTTTTGCCACTGTGTTGCTAAATTTCTGAACTATTTTTTTCTCAGACCTCTGAGATCATCAGCACCTTGTATTGTGTTCTCTCTTTTGGAGACTTTGAGCAGCATTCCCAGATCGGTGGTTTCTGGCATTGTTGGCAGTCTGCATGTTGTAGGCATGGCGTTACAGTACTTTGTTTTAATCATCTAATTGCTATATTAGCACCACTGTAGTATGTATTTAGAAGAGAGATGTTTTCTCCTAGGTCCTATTCCATTGAGTTTTCTCTCTTCCTTCTGTCCATTTTGTCCTTTGCCTGTTGGCAGATTATTAGGTTGTAGGTTTGGGTGGAAAGCTGCTTTCTGCTAGAAAGATATTGTTATTCAAAGGTGCAGTGTGGTGGGTTGAAGTTTCCCCCCAGCATTAACTTTGCCAGTTAGAAGCCAATGGAGCTGTATTTACAAGCACAGTCTACACTCTACAGTGGAATGCAATGGATATGTACAAAATAGACAGGAGTTACAATATTATACAGACATTTACGATTAATAAACAGTACAAGGACCAGGGGAAGCTACCAGATTCTCCCTCCCTGGCTCCCCTTCCCCTCCTGTACAAAAGAGACAAGAGAAAGGAGCAGAGAAGTTAGACTTAGCCAAGGGCAGCCAAAAGCACACAGATTCTCTCTCCCGAGCAAAGCAAGAACATCCAGAGATCAGAAGAGAAGAGAAAAGGGCAGACTTGTTATGGTACAGCTCCTCTTATTCCAGATGTTTACCCAATGAATTTTTTAGAGTAATCTTTTGTTTTCCTTTTTACACCCAGTAGTGATTGCTTTATATTTTTCTACTTATCTGCTCAAAAATCTATAGCTGAGTTTATGGGCATAGCCTGAAACCACCACATGCAGATTAGAGTTGAATGAGGAGACTGTCCTTGACATTTACCACTACTTATGTGTGCAATTTGTACTTAGTTTAACCATGTCATGCTGCTGTGCAGTATGTCTTCTGTAGCAGAAGGTCTGTGGTTTGGGAGGGGAAGGAGGAACTGATTTGTCTCAGTAATAAAATAGGTGGTGTTGGGTGATAGGTTGGACTCAATGATCTCGAACATCTTTTCCAACCTGCTCTATTCTATTCCTAGGCCTTATCCTAACTCTCTTCTTTATAAATGCATTTCACCTGCTGTAATGTCCCTGTTTACTTAAAAGTAGAAATACAACATCCTACTCATCTGTGGCAGAAATGGGTGGGTTGATTACACAACAGAATGTTGATGTGCAGACTTAGTTTCTACAAGCTGTTGTCACCTGTGCAAAGGTATACCGTACACAATTTGTTGTTTAAAACAAACCAGGCTTACTGTGGGTATTAACAGCCACATCCCTCTGAATGATTTAACTTATTTTTTCACTCCCTCAGGTCCAAAAACCGTGTTTTTCTGGGCACCTATTATGAAATGGGTAAGTATGAGATGCCAGCTGCTTGCTGTCCAGGTGTCAGTCAGCAATCTGCAGTAATCCTTTCAGCAAGAAATAGTTTCTCAGCAGATAGCTGAGCCTACAGGAAGATTTCATAATAAGGCTCTAATTTTTGATATGCAGGGAGGAACAAAATTAGCCTTAACAATAGCACAGCGTGCAGAGAATGCAGTGTGTGGGGAAATGTTCTGTGGGAATTTTGTAATCTTCACTGAAAGTTGCACAAAAGCTTTCCCCTGTGAAATGCTAACTGTTGCTCAAGGTAGGCATGAGCTGGCATAATTCAGAACTCTTAAACCATGTATTCCTTCTGAGATAGAGGAAGTTGAAGACTATCTTAAGGAAACCAAGCCTAATAGTTTGAAGGCAGGTTAAAGTGTGTTGGGAGTGTAAGGTCATCTTGAGAACACAAAACAAAAAAGGCAACTGCCATTCTGGCTGCCAGTAGCATTCTGTTTCCTTTGCAATTCTGCTTCCCACTTGCTTACACCCCTTGGTTATGTTTGTGCACTAGTGAAGTATATGTCTCTTCCTACACTGGTACCTCCTTCCAATTGTTGTATTGGTACAGATAAATTACCTCTACACTCAAAACTGTTTGCTAACTTGTTTGATGTAACCTACTCTTCCAGTTGCCATCTGGTTCCTAAGTCCATTGTGAACCTCAGATTTTGCAGGTCACAGGCAATGCATTATGCTTTAAGCTGTAGCTTGGTTTTTATGTCAAGCTAAACTGGAGCTGCAGTAACATGGTTAACCTCCCCCTTACTCAGAGACTCCCCCAGGCAGCATACTCTTAAGCCTGAGCATACAGGGAACTCTTCTGAGCAGGCTGCTGTTGATTGCTGCTCTGTCAAAGAGCTTAGACACAGATTTGATTATTTTTATTTTATTTTGTGAGCATACAGGGAGGCTTCTCTAAGCTCACAGTGAAGTTCTTCACTGAGAAGTTTACAATGACTTCCCCCCTAGATGGCAAAGGTGCATTTAGTGCAGTTCCAAGTGTGCTGAAAGTCTCCATGGCACGTCTGTGGCAGTAAGAGAAGAGCACACCGAAGTCTGCCTTTGAAACTCAGCTGGAGCCAAAAGAGTCCCCGGTGGCAGCCAGTGAACTAAATACATTAGGACTCTTTTCTCTGTGGGATTTGGTTGATGTTTTGTGTTGTTTGTTGTTTTTTTAACTCCTGTAACATGAAATTGTATTTCCAGTAGAGGGCAGTGACACAACAGAACAAAAATCAAGCAGTGTGATTGCTAGTGATGTCAAGTAGATCAAGCCAAGCTATTCCTCTCTTCACCTGGAAGTTTTAAACTTGTGCTGAAGTTATATTTAAAAAGAAGCATTTTCACCTCCTCAGATGAAGCTGAATGAAAACTGTATGGTGTCACACCTAGATCTTTACCAGCAATATCTCATGCTGAGCTTTAGGAAGAAGGGCCTTGTTTAGATAATATTCTGCTTGTTGCATGACAACCAATTAGTTTTCAGTTGCTTTCTTAAGCAACTGTGGTTAAATTACCCTTGTTCTAAAATGAATACAAGTTGCCACTGCCTGGGATGTTATTGCAAGCCAGTTGCACACCCTGCAATTGTGTTCTTATTCCTACCACAAGGGAGTAAAAGTAGATGTTGTCTCTGTGAGTCTAATTACTCTGCTCACATATTGGGTCCCATCTCCTGCAATAATGCATATAGAATGAGCACTGAGCTATGAAGCAGCTTCCCCTTGTAAAGTGTTTGACCTGTTACAGGAGGTCCTTCCTGGTACCCAACTGGTGTTCACTGAATTTCTCTTCACAGGGTTTGGTATGTGCTGGACTAGCTGATATGGCCAGACCAGCAGAAAAGCTCAGCACAGCACAGTCTGCAGTACTAATGGCCACAGGTAAAGGCAAAGTGACTCCACGCTTTCACACAGCACTCTCTCTAAGACCATGCATGCTTCCTTCTGAGCCCTGTGTCAGTACATCTGTAGAAAACTGTATTATGCTAGCTCTCACTATTGTTGGCAGATGACAGTTCTAGGACAGACCTATACTTGTTTTTAAACCTATAGGGGTTCTTTGATTACATAACAGTTTTCTACATGTGCCTTAATTTGGAATTGTCCAGAGTAAGTTGTTATGAGTAAGGATATGAATTTCATCCCTTAAGTTATAATGATGCCACTTGTTCCACTAAGTGACCTCTTTTGCTTTGCTTCAGGTCAAGTAATTTTGACATTTGTCCAGGATATGGTGACTTTTTTAGAACAGACTAAACAATGGTAGGGTAATGACACTAATGTAACTGAAAAGAATGTCCATGTGTTAGAAGAGCTTGGAAGCAGGGGTGCATGGGCTGCTGCACTGCTGCCTGCTGTGAATTTTCACAGTGGCAGAAACAATATTCTGTATTCAAAGTATTCCACCAGATCTTGCCAAGGGTGGGACTGGTGGCAGCTAAAGCTGAAAATCAAAACTGCAGCTGCCACCTTCTCCTGTGAATCTGACATAGTGTTGTGCATTTTGCATGATACATAACCCTTTCTTGACTGGTAGTTTCTGTAATCCCTTAGCTGGTGTAGCAAGATGGATATACTACAGCAGAATGTCACTACCCTGCAACTGTGCTGGAGAATAGAATAGAATAGAGAATAGAATAGAATAGAATAGAATAGAATAGAATAGAATAGAATAGAATAGAATAGAATAGACCAGGTTGGAAGAGACCTTCAAGATCATCATATCCAACCTATCATCCAACACTACCTAATGAACTAAACCATGCGACCAAGCACCCTATCAAGTCTCCTCCTGAACACCTCCAGTGATGGTGACTCCACCACCTCCCCAGGCAGCCCATTCCAATGGGCAATCACTCTGTCTGTCTAGAACTTCTTCCTAACCTCCAGCCTAAACCTCCCCTGACACAGCTTGAGACTGTGTCCTCTTGTTCTGGTAGTGGCTGCCTGGGAGACGAGACCAACCTCTGCCTGGCTACAACCTCCCTTCAGGTAGTTGTAGAGAGCAATAAGGTCACCCCTGAGCCTCCTCCTCTCCAGGCTAAGCAACCCCAGCTCCCTCAGCCTCTCCTCACAGGGCTGTGCTCCAGACCCCTCCCCAGCTTTGTTGCCCTTCTCTGGACACCTTCCAGCAAGTCAACATCCTTCCTAAACTGAGGGGCCCAGAACTGGACACAGGACTCCAGGTGTGGCCTAACCAGTGCAGCATACAGGGGCAGAATGACCTCCCTGCTCCTGCTGGCCACACTCTTCCTGATGCAGGCCAGGATGCCATTGGCCCTCTTGGCTGCCTGGGCACACTGCAGGCTCATGTTCAGCCTACCATCGACCAGTACCCCCAGGTCCCTCTCTGCCTGGCTGCTCTCCAGCCACTCTGACCCCAGCCTGTAGCACTGCCTGGGGTTGCTGTGGCCAATGTGCAGAACCCGGCACTTGGATGTGTTCAATCTCCTGCCCTTGGCCTCTGCCCATCTGTCCAGCCTGTCGAGGTCCCTCTGCAAAGCCTCTCTGCCCTCCAGCAGATCAACTCCTGCCCCCAGCTTGGTGTCATCTGCAAATTTACTGCTGATGGACTCAATGCCCTCATCCAGATCATCAATAAAGATGTTAAAGAGCATGGGGCCCAACACTGATCCTTGGGGCACACCACTACTGACAAAGGTTTAGGCTGCTGTATAGAGGATTTTTGTTTGATACTAACAGTGTGATTGACCTTGCTGTTTAGTCACTTGTGAAGAATGCAATACATCCCTCCAGCTCCCCACTGACAAATGGCTGGTGGTAAGAAAATCAGTTTTCTAGTAAGAAGTTAGAAAACTTGTTTCCTTAAACTGGCCTCTAATTGTGGCTCCAAACTTAGGGGAACGTTTGGCTAGTTCACTTTAAAGGCTTAACATCTTTAAACTTCTCCTTGCATTCAACAGGCCTCATTTGGTCAAGGTACTCTCTAGTTATTATTCCCAAAAACTGGAGTCTGTTTGCTGTGAACTTCTTCGTTGGCTGTGCTGGTGGCTCCCAGCTTTTCCGAATATGGAGGTATGCATGGAAAAGGCTTACTCTGTGTACTGCAGCTAAGCAGCCCTGCCACCGCACCTTAGCCGGGAATTTGTGCATTGCAACCGGCAAGAGGAGCTAAGCAGTGAATTAAACATTGCAGAGTTCTTTTGATGCATTGTTAGCTTTCCAGTTGAGTGGGAGTGAAGCTTTACATATTTCCTGTATAGCTGGAGAATGTTTTTCAGGAATGATCAATGTAAGCTGTGCTTTCTGGGCAGTCCATGAAAGCTGTAGGGCTGACTGGCAACCAGCCTGGACTTTCTCCACCTCGTAAGATTTTCACTTCTGTCAGTTTTCAGTGTTGAATTGTCTCAATTTCAGCTGCTTCAAAGGCTCTTAAGCAGAGCAGAGTTTTTATTCATTGTTATTATTGCTTGTGGGACAACATGTAGTTCTCTGTTTTCAGTACTAGGAATGAGGCAACCTTAACAACTAATTTGGAACTCCTTACATGAACTAAATTATCCTATCTTGAGTTTTTACCCTCAAGTCTGTTGTAATTTTAAACCTTTGCTGAACAGATCATCAGGAAGACACTCTTACTATAACTGGTGTTACATTCTTAGTGTGTGCTTTTTTTCCTTCCCCCTACAGGTATAACCAGGAGCTAAAGGCAAAGCAGCAAGAACAGCTGCAGCAAAGAGATGCTTAATACAATGGGTCAAATCCAGCAACGCACAAACCCTTCCCCATGGGACCTACCTTCACTAATTTTAATGTTTTTCCTTCTGAGAAAATGAAGGAGGAAAGCTAAATGTTTGGAGAGCAAGTGTTTTCTAACTGCAAATAACCAAGTATCTCTCTACAGTTAAATAAAGTGCAACCTTTTAAATTGCAATCAAATTGTGTGTCTTATATTGCCCTTTCTAAAAAGAAGCTGATTGTGGATTGTGCCTGGATTTAGTGGCTGGGCACCACTTCACCTGACTCTAGTGAACAGTACTGGCAGTGCCCTCAGACTGAAGTAATCTTTTGTGTTGCAGTCAGAGCTGCATGGGGTTTTACCACACTTTCAGTACGCAACAGCAGTAGCATTTGCCTTTCATTCCCTTGATGCTCTTTCCTGGTCATGTAAGGATATTCTTTCCAGCTATGTCTATCTTCATTTCCCAGCCACCACAGCCTTTTCACAAGAGGCAGGCAAGCTGGTATGTGCCACTGCTGGTTTAGCTCCTGTCATCTTTTAGTTTTAGGCTAATGCCTAGGAAAATTTCCACAGATTGATTAGGAAAGTGGTAGAATGTAAATAAATTACCATTGGATGCAAAAGAAAACCAATGCTAAGGTCTAAATAGTCCCATTGGACTGATTACTAACATAAAGTTAGTTGTGTAACACCCTTTTCAGCTTCTTCACTCTAGCAGATACGAGCTGGTGCTTTTGCCTGGCTGTTGCTGACCTTGGCTGTGTTCTTCTTGTGGCTAATTACTAACTTGGCTACTCACTGCTCTTCTCTTTTCTCTTTTCCCTTGTACAAATTAGGGGGAAAGGAGAGGGGAAGCTACTAGCAGCCCCCTGGGTTTGTCCAGGGGGGTTCTTGTGTTGTTTATAAATTGTGAATACATGTAAATATTGTATATTGTGAACATATTCATTGCATTTCATATTTCTAGATTGTAGTCTTGCTTGTAAATGCAGCTTCCTTTGCTTTCCAACTGAGCTACTCTGGCAGTTTTCTTTTGGGGGGGTAGGTAATTTCAATACAATACAATACACCAGGTTGAAAGAGACCTTCAAGATCATCACGTCCAACCCAGCAACCAATCCAACCCACCTAAACAACTAAACCATGGCACCAAGCACCCCATCAAGTCTCCTCCTGAACACTTCCAGGGATGGTGACTCCACCACCTCCCTGGGCAGCACATTTCAATGGCCAATCACTCTCTCTGTATAGAACTTCTCCTAACCTCCAGCCTAAACCTCCCCTGGTGCAGCCTGAGACTGTGTCCTCTTGTTCTCGTGCTGGCTGCCTGGGAGAAGAGACCAACCTCTGCCTGGCTACAACCTCCCTTCAGGTAGTTGTAGAGAACAGAAGGTCACCCCTGAGCCTCTTCTCCAGGCTAGGCAACCCCAGCTCCCTCAGCCTCTCCTCACAGGGCTTGTGTTCCAAACCCCTCACCAACTTCATTGCCCTTCCCTGGACACGTTCCAGCAAGTCACACATCTTTACAACTAGAGACAGAAGATGCATGCATTTGGGTACCTGGTTCTTGGAAGTGTGAAAAACCAACAGCCATCACTTCCATTACTCACTTTTCACCTCCTCCTTAAGTATTTCCCTTGGAGGTGTGCACTCGGGAATCACGTACCTGTCAGCTCTTGAAAGCTTTGGAGGCAGGTAGTCTGCTTCCATCTGTGACATGTTTGTAATAAACACTGAACCCTTCTCTGCAAGTCAACATCTCTCCCTCCTTGCTCTCCCATAAAGAGGAAAAATGTGCAACTGAAACAGCTTCTGAGCAAAGGCTTTGCATTACCTCGCAAAAGCTCATCTGTTACTGAGGAGTACAAGGCAGCTGTGCTCAGAGCAAGGCATCAATGAGCTTCCCTGGCAGGTACTCTGAAACCTCTTTCACCAAAGCAAGGAATCAGTAACAGAGCTCAGGAACTTATATCTAGAAGGTAACTGTATAAGAGAAGAGCTTCTTCAGGACTCAGCTTTCAGGATATGAAGGCTTGGAGTTTTGCAACGTCCTATTATTAAGTCTTCTTTCATCCCTACTTTTCTACCAGTCCCATCTGTTATCACTCCAGCATGGCAAGGGTGGGGAGGAAAGGAAACCCTTCAATAGTTACAACAGCACACTGTTGTGGCACTGATGGTGATTTAACCTGTGCAAGGTAGACGTGCAGGATACTTGAAGGAAAGCATTTTCAAGACATGTACCTGATAATCTCTCAGCCCCACCTTTTTCAGAGGCTGTCCTGCCACAAAGCTATTTCTCTCCCGTGTGTATTCTGCTAGTTTCACTTGCATTTCTCATTTCTCCTAGCTGAAGTGGTTAGAGAGAGTATCAGTTCAATTGTGAACTCTCCAGCTGTGCTGTCCTCAGAGACTGCAGTGACTAAGAATATCGTCAGAGAGGCAGTGTGTTTCAGTCCCCTTCCCTCCCCAGCCCCTAATCAAGTAAGACTTGTCCAGCAAACCAGTAATGGGGGAAAAATGTATTAAAATATTCACAAGATTACAATAGAAAACATGAAAGTCCATTCAAGAAAAAATATCCAAGATAACTGTTTCCAGAGGAGTCTGTAAAAGCAAAAGCACTAACTGTGGTAGGCTGTCTCTTCATGTAAGCAGGCCATGCAATGCATATCTAGCTCCCTCACACAGGTTATACACCTGTCTTACAGGTGTTTCTTCTCTTACATACCTCCAAGACAGAGGTTTATTAAACAAAAGTACTTGGTCTATGTTTCCAATCACATTTACCACACAGAAACAGCTGGCACTGCAGGGAGACAGAAAAGATTGCACAGCACATTGATCTCCAAAGGCATTGAAGTTACATTTCAGAGTGAAAAATACCTTTAAATGAAAGGGCTTATTAGCTTTAGTACAGTGAAGAGAAGGGAAGAGAAACCTCAGGATGAGTGTAATTGCTGAGCAGAGTTAATAGGATTTTGTAGTCTCCATATAAAAGTTACCTAAAGAGTAGCACCACAGGGGAGTGGCCACAGCCCAGAAGTCTTACCCACTTTCCCAGCTTTGATGGTTTTAAAGAGAAAATGTTTCCATCACCTATTGCACAATAAGAACATTTTGTATTTGAGGTCCTAAATAAATACATTAATAATGTAAAACTCCGAGATAAGGTTTCAATACAGAGCGAAGGTGTTTTGGGTATAAATCAAACAGCTCACACTTGATCCCAATGGATCCACTCTAAGGCGATGCAGCTTCTAAGTTGCATGTGCACATTTACTGCAGTTACGAGACAGCTAGCTACCTAGACAGGTCTCAGAGATTGAGGAAAAAAACCAGTTTAAAACCTACTTCCAGCTCTTCTAGTCACAAATTGAAATATCACTGAAGCCTTGAGAGAAAACAAAACCCTCCGAGTCTGTGGTTAAAAATGGCACATCATTCAAGTAGTTGCAGGGATGTAATGCCACCTGCCACCTTGTCATGGCCCTCGATGGCATTTCCTGAACACGCTGACCAACTCACCACAGAGCAGCTGCTGAAGTCAAAAAGGGGCAATGGAGATTTGAGGTCCGAACGCAGCTACCAACTGCCTGGGACTGATACTTCATTATTATTTGTAATCCTCTTCTCAAAAGAGGTCAGAAAAGCAGTAAAAATAATTAAGACTATATCCACTCAGTAAAAAGCCAAAACTTTCTCACTTTGCAGTTCTGTCGACAGCAGGGAAGATGAACCATGCCATTCATATCCTTGGCTCCAGGGGGCGCCAGCTGGCTGAGCTGCCGGAGCCAGGCTGGCAAGCAGAGCTGCTCTCCTACAGTGGATACACGGTCACTTCTACCCCCAAAAGAACTTGTTAAAACTTTTTTCCCCTCAGCTGAGAAATGGATTTCAGATTGATCCCAATTTTATTTGCATGATGAATAAAAGAGAATTCACTGCAAGTGTTTTGCATCACACAGACCATGGCCCGCTTCACTAAGAGTGATGACCTTACCATGTAACACTTTTAGCCATTTGCTACTGTCTCAAGAGAGGCTGCCTACCCCTTAGTTGTGCTGCAGCAAGTCTGTCGCACAGCATTTGTTTTTGAAACAGATGGTCCTAAAAAGAGCTAGCAGCAGTACTTCAGTAGAACAAGGACAACATACTTAGAGCTCCTCCAAGTCCAAGCTGGTCCTCTCCATCTGCGAATAACAGTATCAGAGAATTCAGCAAATAGAGGTAGAGCAAACAGAGTTAAAATACTGGTCACTATAACATCAGGGCATGATGACCTTTGTCTGACTTTAATCTCTGCTTGCAACCCACCAATGAAGTCTAAATCATCTGTCTCATGACCATTCCAATTCCCTTTTACTAGCACAGGTTATTGTGTGATTAAACAAGCTGAGGGACCGAAAGTTCCTAAGTGTTGTCTCACATTGCCTCAAGTTCTTTGGACTTCCCCCTGAATAAGTTGTTTAGTAGCTACATGAAAACATGGCCCCAAAAAAGATACTTCAACAGCCTTCACACTCCAGAGGGATTCAGACTGATTTCTGCTAATCCTGGGGGGAGAGACTTCTTTCTTGGTAAAAAGATGTTTAGAAATTTAAACGAATGCTTGCAAGTCCATTCTGCCTTCACAACGAGGACACAAGCAGGCTCGAGCATCCTCAGTACAGGCACTATGAACACACCCAAAGCAAATGGAGGTATTTCTTTGAAGAAAGCACCAATTTCCAATCAGTTTCTTAAAGTTAGCACCAGACAGATCAGTGTGGTTCTTACAGTCAGCACCAGATCACAACTCAGATTCTCCAGTATATTCCAGCAGGAAAAGAAACCAATATTAGTAGCAGACTTCAGAGGAAAGGACAGCCTTGTCTTTTCATAGCAGCAAGTTTTTGATCACTACATTCATCACATTTCTCCATCTTACTCTAAAATGTCTAGGCAGAAAGATGGTGATGTACAGGGATGAACACAGGCAGATCAAAATCAGTTTTCTCTACCAACCATGTCAAAAGCATTTATAAGTGCAAAACAAATGTTTGGCAGTAACAAGCCTGGTAGATAAGGAAAGCAGCAGCAGGATTCATCCTGATCTTAATGAGGCTTCTAAGGAAGGCAAGTGTTGTCAGGAAATCAGTGACATTTGATCCTGATGAAAGAAAACAGTGTTGGCATACTCGGCCTTGCTGGAAAAAACTCCTCTGTAACCAAAACAGGGTTTTAAGTTGCACTGCTATAATTTAAAGAGTTATCTGATGTGGTTCTAAGAGGGCCTGCCTTGGGCCTAAAACTGTATTCATTTAATTATCTTACAGGGAAACATTGGTGTAAGTTTGCAAATATCAAGCCAAGAGTGTTTCAAGATTACTGGAGGACAGGATGAGAATTCAAGCCAAGTTTTCAGCCAGCAGAATGACGATCACAGTATCACAGTATCACCAAGGTTGGAAGGGACCTCGAAGATCATTGAGTCCAAGCTGTCACCACAGACCCCATGACTAGACCATGGCACCAAGTGCCACGTCCAGTCCCCTCTTGAACACCTGAAGATGAGGTCTGAAAAATCATAGAAGATAGAAATATAGAATGTTTTGGGTTGGAAGAGACCTTTAAAGGTTATCAAGTCCGCACCCTCTGCAGGGAGCAGAGTCATCTTTCACTGGATCAGGCTGCTCAAAGCTCTGTCCGGTCACCTGTCCCAGTGTTTCATCACCCTCACTTTAAAAAATGTCTTCCATCTATCCAGTCTAAATTTTCCCTCTTTTAGTTTATTATCCCTTGTCCTATTGCAACAGGCAAGATTGTTCCCTTCTTTCCTGTAGGCCACTTTTAAGTACTGAAAGGCTGCAACAAGGTCTTCCCTTCTCTTCTACAGGCTGAACAACCCCAACACTCTTATCCTTTCTTCATAGAAGTGCTACAGCCCTCTGATCATCTTTGTGGCCCTCCTCTGGACTTGCTCCAACAGGTTCGTGTCTTTCTTGGGACAGTGGCCCCAGAGTTACACACGGTACTCCTGGTGAGGTCTCACAACGATGAAGCAGAGGCAATAAATCACCTCCCTCAAGCTGCTGCTCTGACTTATTTTGATGCAGCCCACAGGAGAGTCAGCTTTCTGAGCTGCAAGCACACCTTGCCAGCTCATGTCCAGTTTTTCATCCACCAGTACTCCCAAGACCTTCTCTGCAGGGCTGCTCTCAATGCTTCTTGATGCCCCAGCCTGTATTACTGGGGATTGCCCCAAGACAGGTGCAGGACCATGCATTTGGCCTTGTTGAACCTCATGAGGTTCACATGGGGCCACTTCTCAAGCTTATCCAGGTCTTTCATGATGGCATCATGTCCCTGTGGGCATGTCAGCTGCACCATTTGACTTCGTGTCTTCTGCAAACTTGACTCCACTGTCTATGTAACTAATGAAGATATTAAACAGCCAAATGGCCCCAGCACAAACCCAGACAGACACTAAGGTGTCTAGACATGGTCCCCCTCTCCCCCCTCCTTCCTGCAGAAAGCCAGGGTAATGCAGGAAAAGGAACAAAGGGGACAGGACCATGCATGTCTGGTAAACAACCCTGTATCTATGGCAAGGGCATGTGTTCCGGCCACAGCCTGGCAGAACCCCTTCCCATTGGGTAACCATGTGCTGGTTTCATGCCCCATTGCTCCAATCAGTCTCAGGCAAGATGTATATACAGGTGGATTTCTAGTTGGCTGTGCCTTGCTTGTGCCTTGCTTAGCCTTGCTGAGCCTTGCTGAAGCCTTGTGTGCTTGAACCCACTTGGACCTTGTCTGGCTTGAAGCTGCTTCAAGTTGCATAGCCTCGAGTTGCCCAGTCCAGCACCTGGGATAAAGCCACAAGCATACACACCACAAGCTACCAGAGAAGCCACGAGCTTAGGAGTCAGAGCCAAGCCTGCTTCCCCTTGTGGCCAGGATCTTGCCATGCCTCAATTCACCCAGGACAAAGCCAGCGCCCGTCGCGATAGCGTCGTTAGCAGCCTGCTGTCTGCTGAAGCCAGACCAGCCATCGATGACCATGTGGCATTCCTGCTGGCAACCTGCCGTGCCTGGCACATGAGAGCACCACAAAGCCTCTAATACACAGCAGCAGCACTCCCTACCTGGGTACAACCAGCTGTGAGTAAGTAACTAACTGCCTCTTAGGCATCACGGTTCCTGTTGAGTCTCCACCCCAGTGTGGTCGATGCCATTTTGCTCCCAGGGTATTCTCTTTCTGTTCTATTCCTTCCGGTTCGCATAAAATAGTTAAACTGTTATAGTTGCCCAAATCCTGCACATTCCCACTGTAAATATATTCTATCCATACATCCAACCTTGGGATACATTTTGGCAATTTTCACATGAATGAAGGTTATCAATGTTTTGATTCATATTGCTGTGTCGTTTGTAACGAAGGAAAATATTGTAATCCTTTTCAACAAGTTCCTTGGGCAGCCAGGAAACTGAGACTTCACTACCCCAGTCCCTGTCTTATGGTCCAAGTGTGAGAAAAAAGGTTGCCAGTGAAGACCAAGGCAAAATAGTTGTTCATTACTTCAGCCTTTTCCTTGTCTCATTCTTACCAGTTTGCCAGTCTTGCTCATCATGGGGAGGTAAGATTTCTTTGACCATTTTCTAACTGGTAGCTATAGAAGCCCTTATTATTCTCTGTATCCCTTGCCAGCCATGCCTTGGTGCTCCTGACCCCATCCACACACAACCAGGCAGTGCCCCTATAGTCCTCTCAGGATACCTGTCCCTGCTTCCACTGTCTGTGCATTTCCTTCTGGACCTTCAGCACTCAGCTCAGCTGTGTTGATCGCTTACCTCTCTTGCCTGATTTCTTACATCTGGGGATTGAAAAAAAGCCGTAATACAATTTCAGCAGAGACAAAATTGCAGACAATACAAGAACAGGAAGAGCTGCTGGCACATGAGATGGTTGTGCTGCCATTCAGAGGTCCCTGGACAAACTGGAGACTTGAGCTAAGAGGAATGTCGTGAAGGTCAAGAATGAGAGGAGCAAAGTCCTGCACCTGGGGAGGAACAACCCCATGCACCAGTACATGCTGGTGGCTGCCTGGGTGAAAAGCAGCTTCACAGAAAAGTCACCATGGGAGTCGTGTTGGGCACCATATTGAACACGACCCAGCAGTCTGCTCCTGCTGCAAAGGCAGCAAATACTATCCTGGGCTGCATTAAGCAAAGTGTTGCCAGCGCATCAAGGGAGGTTATCCTTCCCCTTTATTCAGCACTGGTGAGACCACACCTGGAGTACTCAGTCCAGTTTTGGGCTGTCCACTATGAGTGACGTACTGACTTACCACAGCAAGTCCAGTGCAGGGCCACAAAGATGAGAAAGGAATTGGGGCATCTTTCATATGGGGAAAGGCTGAGACTTGCTGGGATTGTTCAGCCTGAAGAAGCAAAAGCTTGGGAGGACCTTATCAGCATGTATAGATCATTCTCGGTACTGCTCACGGGCAGGAAAAGCGCAATGGAGAGAATTTTTTGAAAACAAAATCCACCTGAGCACAAGGAAGCACTTCATTCACTGCTGAATCACTCTGAATGATCAAACACTGTGGAGACTGATGTTACCAACTGGACAAAGTGCTGGTCAACCTGCTCCAACTGACCCTGCTTGAGGGTTTGGACTAAATGACATTCAGAGGTTCCTTCCAATCTCAACCATTTTGTGACTGATTCTGTGAAACAGATTGAACTAGGAAATAGGTAAGAATTGGAGAGAAGGTGTTATAGTAAGCCAGACTGAAGACATATTGCAGCTACAAAAAAGCCAAGACCACATGAGGATGTACAAACCAGAAATCCTTCTACTTTATGCTAATCTGAGTAGACCTCAGCTGGAATGCCACTTCTAGTTTTCAATACCGGATTTCAGGATAAAAATGGGTCAGCAGAAGAAAATTCCTCTTCATCAGAGGAGAATGATCAGAGATCCTTAACAATCTATGAGGAGTTTAATTCAGAAATAAGATGCTAGGAAATAATATTCAAGTAGTAGACTTGCAGAGAGGAAGGAAATAAACTGCCCTCCGCATCCTCTGTGCAAATATAGTTTACACAAAAAAACACACATCAAAACCCCACAGTGGAGCCCTAGATTTCCTTCAGAGGTCATTCAGCCTCCACTACAGGTTTTTAAGGATGGATAAAGCATCTCTAAGGAAGAGACAGTGGTACAATAGAGCCTTGGGAGTACTACAGCTTCTAGATCTCTTGGAGCCCTTTTTCATGCTGATATGAAATGACAGAGGAGGAAATATTTCATTGAAAGGTTCAGTGGAGACTGAGGCAACTACCTATAGCTTCCTATCTCTTTAACTCGCTCCTAAGTTTTCACAGGAAAACTACCACTTCACAAAATTCATTAGATCAACACTATCCTGTGCTTTAAACAATTAAGCTTAAATAGATGGGCTCAACAGAGAAGCAAGCAGTTGTGTGGCCTGTATTACACAGGTCAGGTAGGCCTAAACACTTCCTTCACTTACACTGCTCAGACATACATTTCTGATAACTGGGACTCACAATTTGGCTTACAAGACCAAATGAGTGCATCTGGTTTATATAAGAAGGCAGCTTGTACTGAGAATCCAACCAAGGAAAGATGAATGCCCTGTATGCATGAAGACCTCTGAGAATATAAAGAAGGTATCTCCTTTATATTCAACTCAACAAAATAATTGAGCCCTAGAAACAAACAAAAAAAGACTCTCCAAGTCAATCTAGAATCTGCAGGTGAATCTAGAGTCTCCAAGTCCATCTAGAATCTCCAGGCATCTTCCAGTTTTTCCATTATTAATCAAGATAAAAATATGTTGAAGTTGTGATGCGAGTTTTCACTTTCTCTCTCGTCACACATGATACAAAAAAGGAATATTGGCAATTGATAAGCAAAATTCTTACCGCATTTCAACATGCAACATTGGTCTCACTTCTGTACGATTAAATAGACTATTTACACACAATACATATATATCTTTCCCTCTGTATGCACATGCATTGGTCCTAGCCTAGGCATCAAAGGCCACATGTGAGTTCTCAGGGTCAAATCTCGTTCAAGCAATTCCAGTCTGAACGTGTGTTTCCCTTTGGATAGCTTAGGAGATCATCTCAGTTCTTCCGAATGTCAGCATAGACCACAGACTCTGACTTGTTAATCTTGTCGCTGTGCCGTCCTCCGGAGTGGTCTAACTGCGCATATATGACTGGGCCCTGGGGAGAGAACGAAGGAAGCACAATCAGAGCTTGTCAGGAAAGACCATACTGCCCTTTACTTGCAGGGCAGCAAGACCAAAGCTAAACCAAGACCACAGAGCTTTTATGACTGCTAATGGCACGTTGAAGCAGGTGGAATGAACTCTCGCTTACAAATGAGCTCTAGTCTGCCACCTTTCTCCTATCAGGAGCATGCCAAACAGCATCATTTCCTCCCTTTCCTACTGTTATGATTGCTTGCTTCTCACAAAAAGCAAAATCTGGGATCCTCTGTTCTGAAAAGCAGCAATTCTTACATGCTATGGAGCAAAAATGTAGGCTTAGTAAGATGTGTGCCAGATGTGATACATCTCAAGAGGAAGTGTACTACAGATTTACCAGTAGACAGCAGAGCATACTTCCCATACTGCCCACTCAGGTTCTACAAATCCCAGCAAAGCTGTACCATGCAGATACAGAGGGAGAGAACAAACCTGCAGCCACCACATGACACCAGTCACTGCCCAAGCAAGTGAGCCACACTGGGGAGTGAGTCAGCATGTACTGAAACAACACAGTAATGAAGAATTCTTACCCGACTTTTGAGTCAACCCAAGGAGTGAGCCCCTCCACAGACACACTGGGCAAGCACAGCCACATACCCTCATTATATTTTCTGGGGTGCAGAGGAGGACAGTACAGCACCATCTTTCAGCAAAGCACACAAGCATGCCAGTACCTCCTAAAACACCATGTCCTCCCAAACATATCCCACAGGAAAGAGAACTGCAGCTACTCAAGATGGGCTGAGGACAGGACTGTAGCCTACAGAGAGAAAATACCCAGCAAGAGAGATGGGACCTTATGGAAATGTATAACCTGCAGCACCCATTCTGTATGCCCCAACTGGCATAAGGACAGAGTAGAAGGCTGCAGCCACCTACCAGGTGACCTCAGCAGGGGAACCATACACCTGCACCCATGGCCCTGTGCAGGAGGGGTGGTGGGGTGTGGAAATTGCAAAGAGAAATCTTTTAGCTTGGTTGCAGCTTTTTCAGCAGTTCTGCTTCAAAATAATTTCATCATTTAACTCTGCTTCTGTTTCCCTTATGACCAACAAAGAAGTAGCCTTGTGGGGGGTGGCCAACATCCAGTTAGGCTGAGCTGCCATCCAATGAGGTCTGGACAGGCTGGAGAGCGGGGTCAAGGCAAACCTCATGAAGTTCGACAAGGACAAGTACACAGTCCTGCATCTGGGGAGGAATAACAGCAGGCACCAGCACAGGTTAGGGGCTGCCCTGCTGGAAAACAGCTCCATGGAGAAAGACCTTGGAGTCCTAGCAGATAGCAAGTTCTCCATGGGACAGCAGTGTGCCTTCGTGGCCAAGGGAGCCAATGGGATCCTGAGATGCCTCAAGAAAAGTGTGTCCAGCAGGTCGAGGGAAGTTCTTCTTACCCTCTACTCTGCCTGGTGAGACAACACCTGGAACACTGTGTCCAGTTTTGGGCTCCCCAGTTCTAGAGAGACAGAGACCTGCTGGAGAGTGTCCAACGGAGAGCCACGAGGATGTTTAGGGGACTTGAGCATCCTCCCTATGAAGAGAGACTGAGAGCCCTGGGGCTGTTTAGTCTGTGTCAAGTGGAGGGGGCCAGTCTCTTTGGTGGTACACAGTAATCAGACAAGGAACAATGGATACAAACTCTAACATAGAAGGTTTTACCTCCACACAAGGAGAAACTTCTTTTAGTGAGGGTGACAGAGCACTGGAGCAGGCTGTCCAGGGAGGTTGCGGAGTCTCCTCTGGAGACTTTCAGAACCTGCCTGGATGTGTTCCTGTGCAGCCTGCCCTACATGATCCTGCTTTGGCAGGGTTGGACTTGATGATCTCTGGAGGTCCCTTCCAACCTCTAAAATTCTGTGATTCACAGGCATCTCTTCTACTCCTTCTCCCCAGTCACAGTATCACCAAGGTTGGAAGAGACCTCAAAGATCATCAAGTCCAAGTCCTTTTGGTATCCTGACAAGTTAAAAAACGTCTCTATGGAACTGACCCAAACTCCACCTGTCTTCCAAAGCAATTAGGGACCAGAGATTAAGAGATTTTCTGTGCAGAAAGTGAAGTTCTTGAAGGACCACAGGTATGCTTATGCACAGTTGTTCCTCCCTACCACCTCAACACAACAGCAAAGCACACAACCAATAAATACCTTGTTCTCATTCAGAAGCAGTTTAAATCCAGATTTTCTTCTTTTGAGTAAAGTATTTCCCAAATGAGAGTACAGGAAGAAGATGGACATAAGGATGAAAACTTGAGAGTGGATATAAAATCCTGAGTGCAAACAAAAGACTAAGAAAATGCTCAAAACTCATTGCAGATGTCTTGGAAAATTCTGTATTTCAAGTCTTGTTAGAGCCACTTCTTCTCTTTTCTGCTGTTGGTTCTCATGTTGTTCAGGTCTCCAACATTGTATCAGGATTACATTACTAATTCCAATCAGAGTGCAGTGTCACTGTATCAACTTTAAGGCAAAGTGACCCTAAGATTTGTTTGTAGAGCAGTTTTGAAGTCGCATCTGCCTGAGGCCATAGGTCAAGGGCATAACAAATTCAGCCTGAAAGCAATTCCTGCCAGTTCATTTATTGTTTTTTCAATCTACACCTGTCTAAAGTACTCACTATGGCACTGCAAATTTCAGGTAAGTAATTCTGGTCAGTCGATTTTCTACCACTGGAGCTCATTCAGGATCACTTACAACTTCATGCCAAGTTAAATATGGTTACTCTGCTGCGACCAGTATGTAAGGTGGTGGTGGAGAGACCACTTGGTGTGATCACGGTCTTGATGGGTTCACTCTTACCTAAATAAGTGGTAAATTAGCTAACACAGAGAAAAGGAGGACACAGACTTGCTGCCAGTTGATCTTCTAGCTGATCATAATCTGTACCGGGGCCACTTTTTTCCTCTGTACTTGATACCTCCGTGATCTGAATCTTTAAAAAGACTCTTCTTCAACCATAAGAAGCTTCAAAAATGCCTAAGCAGTTCAGAACTTTCACCTAATCCCAAATCAGATATTTTGACTTTTCAGAACCAGAAGCTGACCAGCACTGCCATATAATCCAGCATTTCCCCAAGCCTTGCCATTTTTCCATTCATAACTGAAGGGAAACTGTAGCAGGTGTATCGATGCCACGCTAAGAGTTTGTCAGAGTCATGGATTACGAGTCTCAGCAAGGAAAAAGGAATTACAAAGTTAGACCATCATGGTCTTAACTGTGGTTTACAGTATTTTCAGATTGTTGAGATTCTGAAAGATGTTGAAGCTGAGATTCTGAAAGATGTTGAAGCTACCATGGAGCTTCAGGAGATTAAAATATAAATCAAGATTCCTGAACCATGAACTGCTCCTTCACAGGGTCTTGGGCTCCATTCAAAGTCTGGAGCAGAGCCCAAATAGCCTGCTCAGGTATGTCTTAAAGCAGAAAAAGCAAAGCCAGAGATCTGCACTTAAGCTAATACAGCTTTAGTGCTTCCTGCTGCTTACACTGACAGGTCCTGCTTAGGAATTCTATACCATACTGCTCTGTACATCAGAAATGCACTTCTGTGGAGGTTACACTTTAAGATCAGTGGTCCTTCTGCCTGTTCAGACATGAATACTCAGCTACTTGCAAAGCATTAAGATAAATGACAGCCATCCTGGAGTTAGCAAATCTTGAGACAACACACATCTGCCTCCCAGCTTGCCTGCTGCAGCCCAGATTAATAGCTAAACATCCATGTGGGAAACACATAGTTTTGCGTTCACTGGAAATGCTTTTCACACTCATGCAATACCAGCCATGGTAGAATACAAGTCACTATGGAATGGTGGCATGGAGAAGAAACACTACACACAAATTTATGGGGCAGAGCACACCTGCAGAGAAGGAACACAAGGTGAAAACAAATTGAGTAATTCTACCAGCTGAACATTCACAGAACCAGATACTCATGCTTTGGGGCACTCCAAAAAGCAAGGCTTAGGCTTGACAAATGCCCACCCAATGCACAAAAGTGCAGGCTCAAGTGCACTTTCATATGTGATGTGGACAAATTCTTCATCACTGATTGTTAAACTGATATATAAATATTAAAAGGGATTAACTTAATTTAATAAATTTAATTTAAATGTCACTCTTTGAAAGTGAACACCTCTATCAATTCTTTTGATTTGTGGAGACAGGGGTTGTGTTCACAGTTCTTCACCGTCACCTGCTGCACATCCACAACTCTTTACTGTTTGACTGCACCACTGACTGTGACCACTGTGAACTACAACTGCCTGGCAACCAAGAGACAGAAGTGGGCATGAGATTGAACACATCCAAGTGCCGGGTTCTGCACCTTGGCCACAGCAACCCCAGGCAGTGCTACAGGCTGGGGTCAGAGTGGCTGGAGAGAGGCCAGGCAGAGAGGGACCTGGGGGTGCTGGTCGATGGTAGGCTGAACATGAGCCTGCAGTGTGCCCAGGCAGCCAAGAGGGCCAATGGCATCCTGGCCTGCATCAGGAACAGTGTGGCCAGCAGGAGCAGGGAGGTCATTCTGCCCCTCTACACTGCACTGATTAGGCCACACCTGGAGTCCTGTGTCCAGTTCTGGGCCCCTCAGTTTAGGAAGGAGGTTGTCTTGCTGGAACATGTCCAGAGAAGGGCAACGAAGTTGGTGAGGGGTTTGGAGCACAAGCCCTATGAGGAGAGGCTGAGGGAGCTGGGGTTGCTTAGCCTGGAGAGGAGGAGACTGAGGGGTGACCTTCTTGCTCTCTACAAGTACCTGAAGGGAGGTTGTAGCCAGGCAGAGGTTGGTCTCTTCTCCCAGGCAGGAAGTACCAGAACAAGAGGACACAGTCTCAGGCTGCGCCAGGGGAGGTTTAGGCTGGATGTTAGGAAGAAGTTCTATACAGAGAGAGAGATTGCCCACTGGAATGGGTGCCTGTGGAGGTGGTGGAGTCACCTTCATGGAGGTGTTCAGGAAGAGGCTTGATGGGGTGCTTGGTGCCACGGTTTACTTGTTTAGGTGGGTGGATTGTATTGTATTGTATTGTATTGTATTGTATTTAGGTGGGTTGGATTGGTTGATGGGTTGGACGCAATGATCTTGAAGGTCTCTTCCAACCTGGTGGTGTATTGTATTGTAGAATGCCTGAATCAACAAGCAGGTTGCAACAGCTTTTGGGAACTTCCAGGAATCTGAATATCATTGACATTTAGTTTTTCCCTGATTTAACCAACATGTTCAAAATCTGACTACCCTGCTTTTACTGTGGATCTTGTTAAAGGTAAGTAAACAAAACTAAACCTATTTTCTGTGTTTTTCCTTTGAGGTCAGGAGCATTTACACTTCAGGTTTTGCTTTAGGAACTTACCTGTGGAAAGGCCCTGGAGGACTCTGTCAAGGAACAGACAAACTGGAGTGTCTACAGAAGGGCAAAAGCACACTGATTCTGAGTAATCTTTACAAAGTTAGAATTACTCTGACATGTTCCTTCCAGTACCTTAAGACCCAAAACACTGGGGACACGGAAGGGTGAGGGCACAGCAACCCTTCACATCAAAACATTAATGGAGAAGATAAAGGTATTTGTGCTTGCAAGATGTAAGTGCAAAACTCTTCCCCCATGCAGCTCTCAGGGCACCTGCATGTACTGCCTCGTACCATTAATTACATAAAACATCTTGGTCTTCTGCCCTAGGGAAGTTGACTCCAACAGCTATAGCAACATATCCCACACAAACCTCTTTCTTTTTTTTTTCAGTGGGAGCTGGGGAGGAGGTGGGAATCACTTGCCTCCTTCACCCATTTCAAAAACCCCCCCATGCACAAGAAAATAAGAACTTGACCCAGGCTTTATGGGCAGCTGGAGAGCGGCCAGGCAGAGAGGGACCTGGGGGTGCTGGTCGATGGTAGGCTGAACATGAGCAGCAGTGTGCCCAGGCAGCCAAGAAGGCCAAGGGCATCCTGGCCTGCATCAGGAACAGTGTGGCCAGCAGGAGCAGGGAGGTCACTCTCCCCCAGTACGCTGCACTGGTTAGGCCACACCTGGAGTCCTGTGTCCAGTTCTGGGCCCCTCAGTTTAGGAAGGAGGTTGCCTGCTGGAACAATCCAGAGAAGGGCAACGAAGTTGGTGAGGGGTTTGGAACACAAGCCTTACAAGGAGAGGCTGAGGGAGCTGGGGTTGCTCAGCATGGAGGAGACTCAGGGGTGACCTTCTTGCTCTCTACAAGTCCCTGAAGGGAGGTTGTAGCCAGGCAGAGGTGGTCTCTTCTCCCAGGCAGGCAGCACCAGAACAAGAGGACACAGTCTCAGGCTGCACCAGGGGAGGTTTAGGCTGGAGGTTAGGAAGAAGTTCTATACAGAGAGAGTGATTGCCCATTGGAATGGGCTGCCCGTGGAGGTGGTGGAGTCACCTTCATTGGAGGTGTTCAGGAGGGGACTTGATGGGGTGCTTGGTGCATGGTTTAGTTGTTTAGGTGGGATGTATTGATTGATAATTGGGACACGATGATCTTGAAGGTCTCTTCCAACCTGGTCTATTCTGTTCTATTATTCTATTCTACTAGACCCACAACAGCCAAAATCTGAAATATTTCTAAACCTTGTAACCTAAGTATATTGCCTTTGTATTCTCTGAAGTCACCTGATAGCTTTGTGGGCCTCTGTGCTAAAACTCTGGAAATACTGCACCTGCCAAGAATAAGATGCATTTCAAAACCAGACTGGAAGCCAAACTGAGCAAGGACTTTCACTTTATCCAGCTTACTGTTAGCACTGTATGTTTTTTTCCTGTAGTGTTAATATATTAACACACATCTCCATCATTTTGTTGGAAGAAATTAAGATAGCAGGTAGAAACTCTGACTTAGAAACCTGTTGTTAGTTCACACATTACTCTGCAACCAATTGCTAAAAGGTGGCTCATTGCAGCCTTACCCTCACTCAGGATCTGTACCTCCCCAGGAAAATTGCTGGGAATACCCAAAGCAAGAGGCAAGAAATATCTTACAATGATGATGAAACCTTGTACACTGCTAACAAGTAATTCTATATTGTTAACAGGTAACTATATAGTGTGTGGAATCTCTGACAGATTCATGCTCTTTCCCCTCTGACTAATTTCCCTTGGGATGTTAAGTCTGGATAAAAGCCACCCTTTCCTTCAAATCAGCAAGGAGCAAGCACAAGATATAGTGTGGCAATTTCAAGGTCACAAAAGTTGGGTGGCTCAGCAGTGGAGAGCTCTTAGCAGCTGGTCAGTGTTTGCACTGCACAGGTTCATTACCTGTGAAGGAAGCACGTGCCACCGGGATGACAAACTAAAATTCTTCCCCATTACAATCCCAGGACAGATGAGGCAGCTTTAGGGAGTGATTACACATCTAGTACATAATGTTGTCTCTACATCAAACAGTGATCCACTGCCCAGTTCTCATCCTTGACAGGCTCTCACCCTTGGAATTCACTTGTGTACATTAGTGAACAAGACCAGAACCAATTTTTTTCATACATTTGTACTTCTGAACATGAGGCCAGCAGTGTGCCCAGGTGGCCAAGAAGACCAGTGGCATCCTGGCCTGCATCAGGAATGGTGTGGCCAGCAGGAACAGGGAAGTAATTCTGCCCTCTACTCAGCTCTGGTTAGGCCACACCTGAGTCCAGTGTCCAGTTCTGGGCCTCTCAGGTTAGGAAAGATGTTGAGTTGCTGGAAAGTGTCCAGAGAAGGGCAACAAAGCTGGGGAGGGGTCTGGAGCACAGCCCTGTGAGGAGAGGCTGAGGGAGCTGGGGTTACTTAGCCTGGAGAAGAGGAGGCACAGGGGAGACCTTCTTGCTCTCTACAACTACCTGAAAGGAGGTTGTAGCCAGGTGGGGATTGGTCTCTTCTCCCAGGCAACTAGTGTCAGAACATGAAGACACAGTCTCAAGATGCACCAGGGGTTTGGGCTGGATGTTAGGAAGAAATTCTTCACAGAAAGAGTGATTGGCCACTGGAATGTGCTGCCCAGGGAGGTGGTGGAGTCAGTGTCCCACCACCATCCCTGGAAGTGTTTAAAATAAGGCTGGATGAGGCACTTGGTGCCATGGTTTAGTTGATTAGATGGTGTTGGATGATAGATTGGACTTGATGATCTTGAAGGTCTTTTCCAACCTGGTTAATTCTGTGATTCTGTGATTGAAAGGGCATAAAGCTTTATTTCAACTGCCACCAACATGCTATTCTTTCAACTGCACTCAGCCTTCTACAGAAGAGCTCACCAGTCCCAGCTTACTGCCCATCCCTTGATCAGAGCACTTTTACTCCTCAGCCTTCATTGACAAACAGCACCTAATTCATGTGTCCCACCCTGCCTTTATCTTTTCCATACCACCTCCTCCACGCTCTGTGAGGATCCTGCTTCAGGAAGCAGCAGGAAGAAGTTTACCTGGTGTGATCTGGCGGGCACGCTGTTTACCAGACCCTCTGTGTCGGAGGGCGACTTCTGCGGAGCCTGCTTAACCGGTGACATCAAGCTCTCAGATGTACTGCAGCTGACGAGGTGGCAGAGCAGAGTTTGCACAACAATGTTCAAGAGGCACAAAAGGGGAAACCAAACAAACAAGAAAAAGAAGAACACAAACAAAAACGAGTGATGGAAAGATGAATGTGGCAGATTATGCCAAAGTAAAAACAAACATCATGGAAATACATACATTCTCCATCTCTCCCCTTCCTCCGACTCTCAGTGGTAGGCAACGTGAACACAGGACAGCAGCTCCTCCAAAATCCTGTTCCCTAGATATTCCCATTCACCCCAACAAGTCTAAAGCCATATGTATTTTCTCCACTGAGGCTTCAGACTCAGTTAACAGTGGTAAACAGGAATTATCTCCTAACTACAACCTAAACAGTTCCAGACACTGAAGCAAGTGTTATACCAACACTACAGTTAGAGTGAACACTTGCAAGAACCACCAGCTCTCTACACCAGAAAGGTACTTCCTACCAAACTCTGCATTAGTTCCCTTGCTTTTGATTGGGCTACAATGCCAAAATAGTTCTGCCCACTCGATGGACAGTAGTCTCTGGAGCAATTACTTTAAGAGTCACACGTGACATGTGCGCTATGTGGCCTGGGATAGCTGCTTGAGTATCTAATCACGTGAAGATTGGTTTTCAAACAACCAGACTGTCTGATAGTGAGAACCAATACCCTTAAAATATGGCTGCCAGTTTTACTCTCTGCTTCTTTCCATCTGCTTAAAGCAAGACTGAAAACAAGCCTGTGACAGACAGAAATTAATATCATAGAGCTAAGTATATGAGGAAATGCTCTTAAATTTAATGTTAGTAGCTTCTAATCAATAAAACAATGAGTCTCTCAATGCTAGGTCTACCTCCTCACACCCGGGCACCCAGGAAAGAAAACTAGCCACCTCCTTGACTGCAGACCCAAGAGCTCTCTGCCCTACCATAACCTTTTGACCACTGGGCCTCCTTTTCCCCAGTGTTGTAGACAGACACTGTACAAAAACAAAGAAATGAGGACAGTAACATTAAGCAGACCACCTCCTCACACGGCAATCATTTTTTATCTTTTGGTAGGTCTACCATAGAAACCTTAGTTCCCCACACATGCAGCGGTAAGGGAAAAAAATCAAAATACTGCCCACAGCCATCACAGCAAGAGACATCTATTGTCTCAGAGACAAATCTGCCTTTCTGTTACCAACATGGTACCATCAGGAGTTGGTTTATTCACATGCCTGATTCACAAAATCCCTCAGCTCTATACTATCTAAAAGTCATCACTCCAGTTTAAGCAACTAATGTACTTAGATCACTGCAAGTTTTCAAACACCTGAGCTGTCTAAGCCAGGGAACACTTAGGGGGAATTTACTTTTGACACAGAAAGAGCTCTGAATTTGCTGTGCTTCAGTCAACGGACTGGCAAATTCACTGTTGGAGGAGATGGAGGGACACCATTTGGAATAAGCAGCAATCCCACCCCAGTCAGACACGAGACAATGAAACCCAAGCACCCAGTGAAATGCACCATCCCTTTGCCAACAGATTCCAGCACAAATTACAGTGAAGTTATGTTAGTAGAGAGCTAGCTGGTTAGTCAGCAAAGGAAGAGGAAATGCGCACACATACACACAGGTATTAAAAGCAACCACCAACTTGATTGATTAGTTACCATGGTGTCTAGTGGGACTGGAAGAGAAGACCCAGCCCTGTTACATTCCCAATCTGGCGTCTATATCAGGATCTCTGTAAGGAGAGGAAGGTAAGCAGGAGCCGATCCCAGCACACCAGGGGCAGAAAGAGAAAAATAATGAAAAACCACCGAAGTCAGAGCACGAAGGGAGGCTGTGGCCATGCAGGGATTCCAGGTGCCACGCTGTACCCCAGCCCGTCTCAGCTCAAGGCAGAATGGTTATCTAAGAGTAAGTGTATCTCACCACCACCACGCACTGGGTTAGCACCATGTGGAAGACAGTCTACAAGTTTGGAAGAGGTCGCAGCACACTTGGTTTCTCTTTACATGTCATGCAGAGCTGGCACGGTCAGTGAAAGCAGCATTTATACTTCAGAAATTACCTTCCCAAGACAGCAGTTAATTCTACTACAAGAAATTACAATGCACAAACTACTGCTTTAGTCTCAGCACCAGTGTGTGCCCTTCATCAGGAAGACACTGGAGAGCAGATCACTGGGAAACAAGGCAAGTGGGTCCCCTCACGCACACCGCTGCAGGCTTCTTGTCGGTTTAGGGGAAGGACACATGCGGAAAGGCAAAACCAGGCTTCCACACAATCCGAGCACACACAGCCGCCTTTGCTGTATTTAGCCTTACCACTGGGCAATAGCCAACTGACTTTCTCTAAGCTCTCCAACTGGGAAAAGGACAGGGAAAAGTTTAATTTAGAAATCCCCACCAGATTATTTTTGAGGTATTTCCTTTGATCCCACAGGCAACCCAAGAACCTGTAGGAAGCAGGAGCATTTACTGGGGAAAGAGCAGAAGAAACTTGTAAGCTTGGGCTCTGTTCTGAGACTACGTATGTAATTTTATTTTCATTAGAAGCAGATTAGCAGCTAATTAGGAGAAAGCAAGGATGTGCCACCCCCACCAGCACCAAGCTCCATCACCACAGGACTCAAGTCTGCTTTTGTTAGCTCTTGTTGATTTTTCATATTCCCACTCAAAGATCTGTGCTTTGCTTTGGAGTTATCTTTCTAACACTAAAAACTTCTCAGGGATGGTAATTGCTAACAAACCAGACAGTGAATGAGAATGGATGCAAGGTGGGTATTTCTTCCTTAAGTGTGTGATAAATGGGATTTTGTCAAGTACACTTCAGGTTCAGAAGCCAGATACTAGCAACTGAAAAATCCAATCTGAAAACTCAACACAGAGCATTCCTTAAAAGTGCATGTGTGATACTTTCCCTTTTTTAGGGCTGGAGGTATTATTGGGAAGCAAGGCTGGAGAGAAGGGAAGTGGAATAGATCAGAGCTAGGGAATCTTGGATTAAATGCTCTTAGAGCATACATGCTTGTGGCTGGGAAATGACTTGAACATTTAGCAATGTTCAGGTGCAACTCATGGTCAGCGGGGCTTTTCAAGCACAGTACAAAGATACTCACAGACAGATGACCAGTGTTACGCATGGTCATACCCTACTTCTAACCACAGCTGACCTGGCTGAAACAACTCCTACCCGCCTCTAAGCCCTCCCTCTGATCTGCTGCTGTTCCTCACATCATCCACAGGTGAGGAGGGAGATCTCTTACCCAGAGTATCGTTTTTTAGAGTTGTTCTTTCTGATGACAAGACACACGACAATAGAGATGAGCGGTGAGAGACCTGTAACCGTACCGATGACTATCCCTGCCACCATGGCAATGGGGAACGCAGGCAGGCTGTCTGGGGGAGAAAAGGGAGAAAACATTCAACTCTTCTGCATTCCCTGATTAACAGAAGTGCAAATCACAAATGCTCCTGACCTTAGATTTGTTTAGAGCAACAGAAGCGCAAATCACAAATGATCTTGACCTTGGATTTGTTGAGAGCAGAAGGCACTAATGTAACATCAAGGAGTTATAGCATGCAGCCTCGGTGGTAGTGAAGGCAGGCAGCCAGCAGAATAACGTACGAAGAGAGCACACCCCCATAGTGTTTTTCATGTCGCTGCCCTTCAGAAGAGAGTTTATAGTGAACCAAAAGCATTTTTTGTCATGGAACCAAAGTGCCATTAAAGACTACCCTGTCTCATTTTGTATCAGAAGGGAAAAAAACACAAGTTATATTCATCTGGCAATTCCCAGTGAGGCCAACAGGAAAAGACAGATACACCTGAAAGCAGATTTGAAGGTAGCACATTGATAACCATCTGAAGGTTGGGTGCTCTCTGGGTACCACGCAGCAAACAACCTAGTTACTACCTGGGCATTTCAGGCTGGGTGCTCCTGTTCCTGCCACACAAGCTACATCTCCAGTGTCCCATGGGTGCAGCCCAGGAGGTGGACACAGGAAGCTGTGTATTTCATACCCATAATATCCTGCACCCTATAAATCCAGCTGCAAAGTCTTTCCCTTCCTCTTTCTTCCCTCTCTGCTCCCATGAGAGATGGTCCCTATCAGGTAACACTGGGGGAGTATCTCAAGGCCTCTTAGGCCTGGCTAGGCCTAATATGCCAGGAGGAGAAGGGATTGGGACAGCCTCAGCCCTGGCCAGCCTGAGACCAGCCTAGCAGGGGGGGAAGAAAGAGCCCTGGGGGTTTGGGATATACCCTCAGGTGAGGAAAAGGGAAGTGTTGGGAGGCTTTTGGGTGTGCTGTAGGGGACTCTGTATGCTTTGGGATTCTTTTTTCACTAGGCTTTGTAGCTCCTGTACAACACTTGCTGCTTTTCTATTTAAACTTTCCATCACTTCTGCAATCCATTTGTGTGATGAGTGTCACTCTTTTGCCCCTCTCAGGGGCAAGAGGATCTGCCTGGCCTCAAACCAGGACACTACCCCATGACCACTCTTGAAGAATGTTCAGAAGTGATTCTCATGTCTCATAATACATCTTTGTATATTTCTGTAGAATCAGTCTTTGCCTTCTCAAACCACAATCATTGTAAGATACTAGAAATGCGCTTATAAGAACACAATACAGCTTTACTCATGTTTTCCCTAATGTAATTTGGGAAGTGTAGGCTAAGAAAGAGAAACCAGAAATACAAGCCAGTTGGACACACAGGATAAAGAACACACAGACTACCATTCTAGTTTTTCCCTGTAGGAAACAAAGTCCCTCCCTTCACATCATATTTAATGCAAGGAACATCTTAGACCAGGGGGTTTCTTGAAAGACTCCATGCCACACTAGCTACTTGCACCAAATATAGGTGAATTAGCACAAGGTGTGTTAGCCAATGCATCGGTGGGTGAGTATTCAATACCATGCTGATGTCGTGCCAGCTTTAAAACAAAAGTGCTGGCTGGAGCAAAGCATTGTGGGGCTTGTAGTTCAGATTGTATCATGAGGACTTTCTGTTTCCAGTCGCTGCTTCTAGTTTCCAGTTTTGGGGTGTTGGTCTTCTCGCTGTGCTGGCTGAAGGCTTGGAGGGGCAGGGAGGCCATTTTATCACTGGCTTCTGCTGGCTTCTGCTTTTCCTCTGCTTTTCTGCTGAACAGGTTAAGGTAATTCTACATTGTATCATCTCATGACACTCTTTATCTCAAGCTGGGGGTGTGTGTTACTTTCCCTTCTGTCTGTGTGCTGGGGGCTCACTTGTGAAAGCAGGCTGTCTTAAACCAGGACGGTCTATTTGGCACCCAATGTGGGGCATCAATAAGGATATGAGATAATTCAGTTTTGCTAAGGTAATTTTATTTGCTCCAGTATGCTTCCTATTATTTGCTTTAGTATTTTCACAATGATAAGGCATTTAATGCATCTGCCTGTCTGGCTATGCTGCATAACGCATTTGTGCTCCATGCGGTGCCCTCTATGGCGCTGGTTTTCACCTCAACAAAATGGCTTAAAGCTATGGCGGCACTGTGCTGGTTACTGGTCTGTGTCTGGGACATCATTTCACTGGTCTCTCAGTTAAGCTGGTATTCATATGTGGTCACCATTTATCAGTAATTTCACCCAGATGACAGATGGAACAGAGAACACTTTTCATCTGTGGCAGCTCAGGCTGGGTGCCTCCTGTTGGCCACACAAGCTACACCTCCGGTGTCCCGAGGGTGCAGCCCAGGAGGTGGACACAGGAAGCTGTGATTTTACACCCATAATATCCTGTGCCCTATAAATCCAGCTGCAAAGTCCTCCCCTTCCTCTTTCTTCCCTCTCTGCTCACACGGGAGATGCTCCCTATCAGGTAACACTGGGGGAGTATCTCAAGGCTCTTAGGCCTGGCCAGACTTAATGCCAGGAGGAGAAGGGGGAGGGGCAGCCTCAGCCCTGGCCAGCCTGAGACCAGTCTAGACGGGGGGGGAAAGAAAGAGCGCTGGGGGTTTTGGCTATCTCCTCAGGTGGGGAGAAGGGAAGTGCTGGGAGGTTTGGGCATGCTGGAAGGGACTCTGTATGCTTTGGGATTCTTTTGTCACTGTGCTTGTAGTTTCTGTACAACACTTGCTGCTTTTCCATTTCAACTTTCCATCACTTCTGCAAGCCATTTGTGTGATGAGTGTCACTCTTTTGCCCTCTCAGGGGCAAGAGAGGATCTGCCTGGCCTCAAACCAGGACATCATCTTCTGAAGGTTTTAAATATCCTTAGGACACCAACATCAGCCTGTTTCTGTTATCGTGTCCCCTAATGTGTGCCTGGTCTTGCCCAGAGTAACACAATTTTCCCAAGAAGGCACCTGGAGAGCTGCCCTGAGAATGGAGCAGATTTAGTGAGGGTCAAGGTGTGAGGGAGAGTATGGGCAGGTGCTTAGGCTGATGGTTGCCCAAAACAAGTGTAAAACTGGAACATGCTGGTGAAATGTTTGAAAAAAGTATGTTGCCATCCCAGAAATCCCTGAGAGATACAAATCACTGCAAGGTGTTGGAGCTTGGCTCATACCTATCAAGCCTTCCTCAGTACACTCAAGGGCAAGAGGAGGTCATTGGACCTACAGGCAGATGTGCAGGCATGGCAGCTGCACCAGAGAACCAGCCTGAGCCAGTATCAGTTGCCCTTGTACAGAAAAGGAAGTGTACAAGGAAAGCAGTTCATCCTGCAAAGGATGATGAATCAGGGTTGCCACAGGAGCAAGAGGAAGAGCCAGAGGTGGTCAGTCTTTACCCTGGCCTTGAAAGGTAGCCAAGGATAGACTGTGGATGAAACAGCTAGCAGGCTCCAGCAACACAAGGGAAGTGTCCCTCCTCTGTCCAGGCCTGTGTTTCAGCTGTGAACGAACTGTCCCAGGAGGCCCACAAACTGAAAAAGAACATGCCCTGTTCCCCACCATGTTTTGGCTAGCAGGAGCAGGCACCTCCCTGTCCAAGAGAGAGGCTCTGGGAGGTACATACCACAATGTACCCTGTGGTTTTAATTACATGACCATGGGTAGGACATGAGGGAATGGGACAGAAAACTCACTTCAGTCCTGGCTCGTAGTGTCTGTGAACTACAAAGAAATTCTTCACAGAAGAATGCTGCACCAGTTTCCAGTGGAAACTTCGCCACCTAAACCCTGAGAAACAGTTGTATTTCATCACAGTGGAAAAACAGATAGATGTGCTGTAAATTATCATGGGGCATGTAGTTCAGATTGTAACACGAGAGGCTTCCTGTTCCTGGTTGCTGCTTCCAGTTTGTGGGTTGTGGTGCTGCTCTTTGCTGCTGGACTGACTGCAGGTTTGGGGTCAGAGGAGTCATTTCTAGTTGGCTTCTGCTGCTGCAAAACACATTCAGGCAATTGTACATGTGTCACCTCATTAAACACTCTTTATCTCAATCCAGAGGGAGAAAGAAGGGGTTTGTGTTACTTTCCTTCCTGTATGCGGGCCAGGATTTGCTTGTGAGAGCGGGCTGTGACAGCAGGCTGTCACAAACCAGGACAAGATCCAACAGATGAAACATCTTATCTAGAAAAACCTTTCTAGATACCTTTATCCTTCATCACAGAACTGCTGAGGTTGCAAGGGTCATCCTGAACTTGTCCTGTCCAAACCCCTACGCAAGCAGGGTCAGCTAGCCGAGTTTGCTCGATACTCTGTCCATTCTGGTTGAAGCTGTCTCCAAGGATGGGAGATTTTCACAATCTCTTAGGGCAATCTACTCCAGTGTTCAGTCACAGCAAACACAGTTTCAGGTTTTAGTCCTGTGTGTTCAGTTTACACTGACTGTCTCTTGTCCTGTCAGTACACACCCCTGG
>CM037633.1:37851486-37921484 GCA_015227895.2 Colaptes auratus
GAAGAGGAAAGCTAAATGTTTGGAGAGCAAGTGTTTTCTAACTGCAAATAACCAAGTATCTCTCTACAGTTAAATAAAGTGCAACCTTTTAAATTGCAATCAAAGTGGTTGTCTATATTGCCCTTTCTAAAAAGAAGCTGATGTGGATGTGCCTGGATTTAGTGGCTGGGCACCACTTCACCTGACTCTAGTGAACAGTACTGGCAGTGCCCTCAGCTGAAGTAATCTTTTGTGTTGCAGTCAGAGCTGCATGGGGTTTTACCACACTTTCAGTACGCACACAGCAGTAGCATTTGCCTTTCATTCCCTTGATGCTCTTTCCTGGTCATGTAAGGATATTCTTTCCAGCTATGTCTATCTTCATTCCCAGCCACCACAGCCTTTTCACAAGAGGCAGGCAAGCTGGTATGTGCCACTGCTGGTTTAGCTCCTGTCATCTTTTAGTTTTAGGCTAATGCCTAGGAAAATTTCACAGATTGATTAGGAAAGTGGTAGAATGTAAATAAATTACCATTGGATGCAAAAGAAAACCAATGCTAAGGTCTAAATAGTCCCATTGGACTGATTACTAACATAAAGTTAGTTGTGTAAACACCTTTTCAGCTTCTTCACTCTAGCAGATACGAGCTGGTGCTTTTGCCTGGCTGTTGCTGACCTTGGCTGTGTTCTTCTTGTGGCTAATTACTAACTTGGCTACTCACTCTTTCTTTTCTCTTTTCCCTTGTACAAATTAGGGGGAAGGAGAGGGGAAGCTACTAGCAGCCCCCTGGGTTTGTCCAGGGGGTTCTTGTGTTGTTTATAATTGTGAATACATGTAAATATTGTATATGTGAAATATTCATTGCATTTCATATTTCTAGATTGTAGTCTTGCTTGTATGCAGCAGCTTCCTTTGCTTTCCAACTGAGCTACTCTGGCAGTTTTCTTTTGGGGGGGTAGGTAATTTCAATACAATACAATACACCAGGTTGAAAGAGACCTTCAAGATCATCACGTCCAACCCAGCAACCAATCCAACCCACCTAAACAACTAAACCATGGCACCAAGCACCCCATCAAGTCTCCTCCTGAACACTTCCAGGGATGGTGACTCCACCACCTCCCTGGGCAGCACATTCCAATGGCCAATCACTCTCTCTGTATAGAACTTCTTCCTAACCTCCAGCCTAAACCTCCCCTGGTGCAGCCTGAGACTGTGTCCTCTTGTTCTGGTGCTGGCTGCCTGGGAGAAGAGACCAACCTCTGCCTGGCTACAACCTCCCTTCAGGTAGTTGTAGAGAACAAGAAGGTCACCCCTGAGTCTCCTCTTCTCCAGGCTAGGCAACCCCAGCTCCCTCAGCCTCTCCTCACAGGGCTTGTGTTCCAAACCCCTCACCAACTTCATTGCCCTTCCCTGGACACGTTCCAGCAAGTCACTCATCTTTACAACTAGAGGCAGAAGATGTGTGCATTTGGGTACCTGGTTCTTGGAAGTGTGAAAAACCAACAGCCATCACTTCCATTACTCACTTTTCACCTCCTCCTTAAGTATTTCCCTTGGAGGTGTGCACTCGGGAATCACGTACCTGTCAGCTCTTGAAAGCTTTGGAGGCAGGTAGTCTGCTTCCATCTGTGACATGTTTGTAATAAACACTGAACCCTTCTCTGCAAGTCAACATCTCTCCCTCCTTGCTCTCCCATAAAGAGGAAAAATGTGCAACTGAAACAGCTTCTGAGCAAAGGCTTTGCATTACCTCGCAAAAGCTCATCTGTTACTGAGGAGTACAAGGCAGCTGTGCTCAGAGCAAGGCATCAATGAGCTTCCCTGGCAGGTACTCTGAAACCTCTTTCACCAAAGCAAGGAATCAGTAACAGAGCTCAGGAACTTATATCTAGAAGGTAACTGTATAAGAGAAGAGCTTCTTCAGGACTCAGCTTTCAGGATATGAAGGCTTGGAGTTTTGCAATGTCCTATTATTAAGTCTTCTTTCATCCCTACTTTTCTACCAGTCCCATCTGTTATCACTCCAGCATGGCAAGGGTGGGGAGGAAAGGAAACCCTTCAATAGTTACAACAGCACACTGTTGTGGCACTGATGGTGATTTAACCTGTGCAAGGTAGACGTGCAGGATACTTGAAGGAAAGCATTTTCAAGACATGTACCTGATAATCTCTCAGCCCCACCTTTTCAGAGGCTGTCCTGCCACAAAGCTATTTCTCTCCCGTGTGTATTCTGCTAGTTTCACTTGCATTTCTCATTTCTCCTAGCTGAAGTGGTTAGAGAGAGTATCAGTTCAATTGTGAACTCTCCAGCTGTGCTGTCCTCAGAGACTGCAGTGACTAAGAATATCGTCAGAGAGGCAGTGTGTTTCAGTCCCCTTCCCTCCCCAGCCCCTAATCAAGTAAGACTTGTCCAGCAAACCAGTAATGGGGGAAAAAATGTATTAAAATATTCACAAGATTACAATAGAAAACATGAAAGTCCATTCAAGAAAAAATATCCAAGATAACTGTTTCCAGAGGAGTCTGTAAAAGCAAAAGCACTAACTGTTGGTAGGCTGTCTCTTCATGTAAGCAGGCCATGCAATGCATATCTAGCTCCCTCACACAGGTTATACACCTGTCTTACAGGTGTTTCTTCTCTTACATACCTCCAAGACAGAGGTTTATTAAACAAAAGTACTTGGTCTATGTTTCCAATCACATTTACCACACAGAAACAGCTGGCACTGCAGGGAGACAGAAAAGATTGCACAGCACATTGATCTCCAAAGGCATTGAAGTTACATTTCAGAGTGAAAAATACCTTTAAATGAAAGGGCTTATTAGCTTTAGTACAGTGAAGAGAAGGGAAGAGAAACCTCAGGATGAGTGTAATTGCTGAGCAGAGTTAATAGGATTTTGTAGTCTCCATATAAAAGTTACCTAAAGAGTAGCACCACAGGGGAGTGGCCACAGCCCAGAAGTCTTACCCACTTTCCCAGCTTTGATGGTTTTAAAGAGAAAATGTTTCCATCACTATTGCACAATAAGAACATTTTGTATTTGAGGTCCTAAATAAATACATTAATAATGTAAAACTCCGAGATAAGGTTTCAATACAGAGCGAAGGTGTTTTGGGTATAAATCAAACAGCTCACACTTGATCCAATGGATCCACTCTAAGGCGATGCAGCTTCTAAGTTGCATGTGCACATTTACTGCAGTTACGAGACAGCTAGCTACCTAGACAGGTCTCAGAGATTGAGGAAAAAAACCAGTTTAAAACCTACTTCCAGCTCTTCTAGTCACAAATTGAAATATCACTGAAGCCTTGAGAGAAAACAAAACCCTCCGAGTCTGTGGTTAAAAATGGCACATCATTCAAGTAGTTGCAGGGATGTAATGCCACCTGCCACCTTGTCATGGCCCTCGATGGCATTTCCTGAACACGCTGACCAACTCACCACAGAGCAGCTGCTGAAGTCAAAAAGGGGCAATGGAGATTTGAGGTCCGAACGCAGCTACCAACTGCCTGGGACTGATACTTCATTATTATTTGTAATCCTCTTCTCAAAAGAGGTCAGAAAAGCAGTAAAAAATAATTAAGACTATATCCACTCAGTAAAAAGCCAAAACTTTCTCACTTTGCAGTTCTGTCGACAGCAGGGAAGATGAACCATGCCATTCATATCCTTGGCTCCAGGGGGCGCCAGCTGGCTGAGCTGCCGGAGCCAGGCTGGCAAGCAGAGCTGCTCTCCTACAGTGGATACACGGTCACTTCTACCCCCAAAGAACTTGTTAAAACTTTTTTCCCCTCAGCTGAGAAATGGATTTCAGATTGATCCCAATTTTATTTGCATGATGAATAAAAGAGAATTCACTGCAAGTGTTTTGCATCACACAGACCATGGCCCGCTTCACTAAGAGTGATGACCTTACCATGTAACACTTTTAGCCATTTGCTACTGTCTCTAGAGAGGCTGCCTACCCCTTAGTTGTGCTGCAGCAAGTCTGTCGCACAGCATTTGTTTTTGAAACAGATGGTCCTAAAAAGAGCTAGCAGCAGTACTTCAGTAGAACAAGGACAACATACTTAGAGCTCCTCCAAGTCCAAGCTGGTCCTCTCCATCTGCGAATAACAGTATCAGAGAATTCAGCAAATAGAGGTAGAGCAAACAGAGTTAAAATACTGGTCACTATAACATCAGGGCATGATGACCTTTGTCTGACTTTAATCTCTGCTTGCAACCCACCAATGAAGTCTAAATCATCTGTCTCATGACCATTCCAATTTCCCTTTTACTAGCACAGGTTATTGTGTGATTAAACAAGCTGAGGGACCGAAAGTTCCTAAGTGTTGTCTCACATTGCCTCAAGTTCTTTGGACTTCCCCCTGAATAAGTTGTTTAGTAGCTACATGAAACATGGCCCCAAAAAGATACTTCAACAGCCTTCACACTCCAGAGGGATTCAGACTGATTTCTGCTAATCCTGGGGGGAGAGACTTCTTTCTTGGTAAAAAGATGTTTAGAAATTTAAACGAATGCTTGCAAGTCCATTCTGCCTTCACAACGAGGACACAAGCAGGCTCGAGCATCCTCAGTACAGGCACTATGAACACACCCAAAGCAAATGGAGGTATTTCTTTGAAGAAAGCACCAATTTCCAATCAGTTTCTTAAAGTTAGCACCAGACAGATCAGTGTGGTTCTTACAGTCAGCACCAGATCACAACTCAGATTCTCCAGTATATTCCAGCAGGAAAAGAAACCAATATTAGTAGCAGACTTCAGAGGAAAGGACAGCCTTGTCTTTTCATAGCAGCAAGTTTTTGATCACTACATTCATCACATTTCTCCATCTTACTCTAAAATGTCTAGGCAGAAAGATGGTGATGTACAGGGATGAACACAGGCAGATCAAAATCAGTTTTCTCTACCAACCATGTCAAAAGCATTTATAAGTGCAAAACAAATGTTTGGCAGTAACAAGCCTGGTAGATAAGGAAAGCAGCAGCAGGATTCATCCTGATCTTAATGAGGCTTCTAAGGAAGGCAAGTGTTGTCAGGAAATCAGTGACATTTGATCCTGATGAAAGAAAACAGTGTTGGCATACTCGGCCTTGCTGGAAAAAACTCCTCTGTAACCAAAACAGGGTTTTAAGTGGCACTGCTATAATTTAAAGAGTTATCTGATGTGGTTCTAAGAGGGCCTGCCTTGGGCCTAAAACTGTATTCATTTAATTATCTTACAGGGAAACATTGGTGTAAGTTTGCAAATATCAAGCCAAGAGTGTTTCAAGATTACTGGAGGACAGGATGAGAATTCAAGCCAAGTTTTCAGCCAGCAGAATGACGATCACAGTATCACAGTATCACCAAGGTTGGAAGGGACCTCGAAGATCATTGAGTCCAAGCTGTCACCACAGACCCCATGACTAGACCATGGCACCAAGTGCCACGTCCAGTCCCCTCTTGAACACCTGAAGATGAGGTCTGAAAAATCATAGAAGATAGAAATATAGAATGTTTTGGGTTGGAAGAGACCTTTAAAGGTTATCAAGTCCGCACCCTCTGCAGGGAGCAGAGTCATCTTTCACTGGATCAGGCTGCTCAAAGCTCTGTCCGGTCACCTGTCCAGTGTTTCATCACCTCACTTTAAAAAATGTCTTCCATCTATCCAGTCTAAATTTTCCCTCTTTTAGTTTATTATCCCTTGTCCTATTGCAACAGCAAGATTGTTCCCTTCTTTCCTGTAGGCCACTTTTAAGTACTGAAAGGCTGCAACAAGGTCTTCCCTTCTCTTCTACAGGCTGAACAACCCCAACACTCTTATCCTTTCTTCATAGAAGTGCTACAGCCCTCTGATCATCTTTGTGGCCCTCGTCTGGACTTGCTCCAACAGGTTCGTGTCTTTCTTGGGACAGTGGCCCCAGAGTTACACACGGTACTCCTGGTGAGGTCTCACAACGATGAAGCAGAGGCAATAAATCACCTCCCTCAAGCTGCTGCTCTGACTTATTTTGATGCAGCCCACAGGAGAGTCAGCTTTCTGAGCTGCAAGCACACCTTGCCAGCTCATGTCCAGTTTTTCATCCACCAGTACTCCCAAGACCTTCTCTGCAGGGCTGCTCTCAATGCTTCTTGATGCCCCAGCCTGTATTACTGGGGATTGCCCCAAGACAGGTGCAGGACCATGCATTTGGCCTTGTTGAACCTCATGAGGTTCACATGGGCCACTTCTCAAGCTTATCCAGGTCTTTCATGATGGCATCATGTCCCTGTGGGCATGTCAGCTGCACCATTTGACTTCGTGTCTTCTGCAAACTTGACTCCACTGTCTATGTAACTAATGAAGATATTAAACAGCCAAATGGCCCCAGCACAAACCCAGACAGACACTAAGGTGTCTAGACATGGTCCCCTCTCCCCCCTCCTTCCTGCAGAAAGCCAGGGTAATGCAGGAAAAGGAACAAAGGGGACAGGACCATGCATGTCTGGTAAACAACCCTGTATCTATGGCAAGGGCATGTGTTCCGGCCACAGCCTGGCAGAACCCCTTCCCATTGGGTAACCATGTGCTGGTTTCATGCCCCATTGCTCCAATCAGTCTCAGGCAAGATGTATATACAGGTGGATTTCTAGTTGGCTGTGCCTTGCTTGTGCCTTGCTTAGCCTTGCTGAGCCTTGCTGAAGCCTTGTGTGCTTGAACCCACTTGGACCTTGTCTGGCTTGAAGCTGCTTCAAGTTGCATAGCCTCGAGTTGCCCAGTCCAGCACCTGGGATAAAGCCACAAGCATACACACCACAAGCTACCAGAGAAGCCACGAGCTTAGGAGTCAGAGCCAAGCCTGCTTCCCCTTGTGGCCAGGATCTTGCCATGCCTCAATTCACCCAGGACAAAGCCAGCGCCCGTCGCGATAGCGTCGTTAGCAGCCTGCTGTCTGCTGAAGCCAGACCAGCCATCGATGACCATGTGGCATTCCTGCTGGCAACCTGCCGTGCCTGGCACATGAGAGCACCACAAAGCCTCTAATACACAGCAGCAGCACTCCCTACCTGGGTACAACCAGCTGTGAGTAAGTAACTAACTGCCTCTTAGGCATCACGGTTCCTGTTGAGTCTCCACCCCAGTGTGGTCGATGCCATTTTGCTCCCAGGGTATTCTCTTTCTGTTCTATTCCTTCCGGTTCGCATAAAATAGTTAAACTGTTATAGTTGCCCAAATCCTGCACATTCCCACTGTAAATATATTCTATCCATACATCCAACCTTGGGATACATTTTGGCAATTTTCACATGAATGAAGGTTATCAATGTTTTGATTCATATTGCTGTGTCGTTTGTAACGAAGGAAAATATTGTAATCCTTTTCAACAAGTTCCTTGGGCAGCCAGGAAACTGAGACTTCACTACCCCAGTCCCTGTCTTATGGTCCAAGTGTGAGAAAAAAGGTTGCCAGTGAAGACCAAGGCAAAATAGTTGTTCATTACTTCAGCCTTTTCCTTGTCTCATTCTTACCAGTTTGCCAGTCTTGCTCATCATGGGGAGGTAAGATTTCTTTGACCATTTTCTAACTGGTAGCTATAGAAGCCCTTATTATTCTCTGTATCCCTTGCCAGCCATGCCTTGGTGCTCCTGACCCCATCCACACACAACCAGGCAGTGCCCCTATAGTCCTCTCAGGATACCTGTCCCTGCTTCCACTGTCTGTGCATTTCCTTCTGGACCTTCAGCACTCAGCTCAGCTGTGTTGATCGCTTACCTCTCTTGCCTGATTTCTTACATCTGGGGATTGAAAAAAAGCCGTAATACAATTTCAGCAGAGACAAAATTGCAGACAATACAAGAACAGGAAGAGCTGCTGGCACATGAGATGGTTGTGCTGCCATTCAGAGGTCCCTGGACAAACTGGAGACTTGAGCTAAGAGGAATGTCGTGAAGGTCAAGAATGAGAGGAGCAAAGTCCTGCACCTGGGGAGGAACAACCCCATGCACCAGTACATGCTGGTGGCTGCCTGGGTGAAAAGCAGCTTCACAGAAAAGTCACCATGGGAGTCGTGTTGGGCACCATATTGAACACGACCCAGCAGTCTGCTCCTGCTGCAAAGGCAGCAAATACTATCCTGGGCTGCATTAAGCAAAGTGTTGCCAGCGCATCAAGGGAGGTTATCCTTCCCCTTTATTCAGCACTGGTGAGACCACACCTGGAGTACTCAGTCCAGTTTTGGGCTGTCCACTATGAGTGACGTACTGACTTACCACAGCAAGTCCAGTGCAGGGCCACAAAGATGAGAAAGGAATTGGGGCATCTTTCATATGGGGAAAGGCTGAGACTTGCTGGGATTGTTCAGCCTGAAGAAGCAAAAGCTTGGGAGGACCTTATCAGCATGTATAGATCATTCTCGGTACTGCTCACGGGCAGGAAAAGCGGCAATGGAGAGAATTTTTTGAAAACAAAATCCACCTGAGCACAAGGAAGCACTTCATTCACTGCTGAATCACTCTGAATGATCAAACACTGTGGAGACTGATGTTACCAACTGGACAAAGTGCTGGTCAACCTGCTCCAACTGACCCTGCTTGAGGGTTTGGACTAAATGACATTCAGAGGTTCCTTCCAATCTCAACCATTTTGTGACTGATTCTGTGAAACAGATTGAACTAGGAAATAGGTAAGAATTGGAGAGAAGGTGTTATAGTAAGCCAGACTGAAGACATATTGCAGCTACAAAAAAGCCAAGACCACATGAGGATGTACAAACCAGAAATCCTTCTACTTTATGCTAATCTGAGTAGACCTCAGCTGGAATGCCACTTCTAGTTTTCAATACCGGATTTCAGGATAAAAATGGGTCAGCAGAAGAAAATTCCTCTTCATCAGAGGAGAATGATCAGAGATCCTTAACAATCTATGAGGAGTTTAATTCAGAAATAAGATGCTAGGAAATAATATTCAAGTAGTAGACTTGCAGAGAGGAAGGAAATAAACTGCCCTCCGCATCCTCTGTGCAAATATAGTTTACACAAAAAAACACACATCAAAAACCCCACAGTGGAGCCCTAGATTTCCTTCAGAGGTCATTCAGCCTCCACTACAGGTTTTTAAGGATGGATAAAGCATCTCTAAGGAAGAGACAGTGGTACAATAGAGCCTTGGGAGTACTACAGCTTCTAGATCTCTTGGAGCCCTTTTTCATGCTGATATGAAATGACAGAGGAGGAAATATTTCATTGAAAGGTTCAGTGGAGACTGAGGCAACTACCTATAGCTTCCTATCTCTTTAACTCGCTCCTAAGTTTTCACAGGAAAACTACCACTTCACAAAATTCATTAGATCAACACTATCCCTGTGCTTTAAACAATTAAGCTTAAATAGATGGGCTCAACAGAGAAGCAAGCAGTTGTGTGGCCTGTATTACACAGGTCAGGTAGGCCTAAACACTTCCTTCACTTACACTGCTCAGACATACATTTCTGATAACTGGGACTCACAATTTGGCTTACAAGACCAAATGAGTGCATCTGGTTTATATAAGAAGGCAGCTTGTACTGAGAATCCAACCAAGGAAAGATGAATGCCCTGTATGCATGAAGACCTCTGAGAATATAAAGAAGGTATCTCCTTTATATTCAACTCAACAAAATAAATTGAGCCCTAGAAACAACAAAAAAAGACTCTCCAAGTCAATCTAGAATCTGCAGGTGAATCTAGAGTCTCCAAGTCCATCTAGAATCTCCAGGCATCTTCCAGTTTTTCCATTATTAATCAAGATAAAAATATGTTGAAGTTGTGATGCGAGTTTTCACTTTCTCTCTCGTCACACATGATACAAAAAAGGAATATTGGCAATTGATAAGCAAAATTCTTACCGCATTTCAACATGCAACATTGGTCTCACTTCTGTACGATTAAATAGACTATTTACACACAATACATATATATCTTTCCCTCTGTATGCACATGCATTGGTCCTAGCCTAGGCATCAAAGGCCACATGTGAGTTCTCAGGGTCAAATCTCGTTCAAGCAATTCCAGTCTGAACGTGTGTTTCCCTTTGGATAGCTTAGGAGATCATCTCAGTTCTTCCGAATGTCAGCATAGACCACAGACTCTGACTTGTTAATCTTGTCGCTGTGCCGTCCTCCGGAGTGGTCTAACTGCGCATATATGACTGGGCCCTGGGGAGAGAACGAAGGAAGCACAATCAGAGCTTGTCAGGAAAGACCATACTGCCCTTTACTTGCAGGGCAGCAAGACCAAAGCTAAACCAAGACCACAGAGCTTTTATGACTGCTAATGGCACGTTGAAGCAGGTGGAATGAACTCTCGCTTACAAATGAGCTCTAGTCTGCCACCTTTCTCCTATCAGGAGCATGCCAAACAGCATCATTTCCTCCCTTTCCTACTGTTATGATTGCTTGCTTCTCACAAAAAGCAAAATCTGGGATCCTCTGTTCTGAAAAGCAGCAATTCTTACATGCTATGGAGCAAAAATGTAGGCTTAGTAAGATGTGTGCCAGATGTGATACATCTCAAGAGGAAGTGTACTACAGATTTACCAGTAGACAGCAGAGCATACTTCCCATACTGCCCCACTCAGGTTCTACAAATCCCAGCAAAGCTGTACCATGCAGATACAGAGGGAGAGAACAAACCTGCAGCCACCACATGACACCAGTCACTGCCCAAGCAAGTGAGCCACACTGGGGAGTGAGTCAGCATGTACTGAAACAACACAGTAATGAAGAATTCTTACCCGACTTTTGAGTCAACCCAAGGAGTGAGCCCCTCCACAGACACACTGGGCAAGCACAGCCACATACCCTCATTATATTTTCTGGGGTGCAGAGGAGGACAGTACAGCACCATCTTTCAGCAAAGCACACAAGCATGCCAGTACCTCCTAAAACACCATGTCCTCCCAAACATATCCCACAGGAAAGAGAACTGCAGCTACTCAAGATGGGCTGAGGACAGGACTGTAGCCTACAGAGAGAAAATACCCAGCAAGAGAGATGGGACCTTATGGAAATGTATAACCTGCAGCACCCATTCTGTATGCCCCAACTGGCATAAGGACAGAGTAGAAGGCTGCAGCCACCTACCAGGTGACCTCAGCAGGGGAACCATACACCTGCACCCATGGCCCTGTGCAGGAGGGGTGGTGGGGTGTGGAAATTGCAAAGAGAAATCTTTTAGCTTGGTTGCAGCTTTTTCAGCAGTTCTGCTTCAAAATAATTTCATCATTTAACTCTGCTTCTGTTTCCCTTATGACCAACAAAGAAGTAGCCTTGTGGGGGGTGGCCAACATCCAGTTAGGCTGAGCTGCCATCCAATGAGGTCTGGACAGGCTGGAGAGCGGGGTCAAGGCAAACCTCATGAAGTTCGACAAGGACAAGTACACAGTCCTGCATCTGGGGAGGAATAACAGCAGGCACCAGCACAGGTTAGGGGCTGCCCTGCTGGAAAACAGCTCCATGGAGAAAGACCTTGGCGTCCTAGCAGATAGCAAGTTCTCCATGGGACAGCAGTGTGCCTTCGTGGCCAAGGGAGCCAATGGGATCCTGAGATGCCTCAAGAAAAGTGTGTCCAGCAGGTCGAGGGAAGTTCTTCTTACCCTCTACTCTGCCCTGGTGAGACAACACCTGGAACACTGTGTCCAGTTTTGGGCTCCCCAGTTCTAGAGAGACAGAGACCTGCTGGAGAGTGTCCAACGGAGAGCCACGAGGATGTTTAGGGGACTTGAGCATCCTCCCTATGAAGAGAGACTGAGAGCCCTGGGGCTGTTTAGTCTGTGTCAAGTGGAGGGGGCCAGTCTCTTTGGTGGTACACAGTAATCAGACAAGGAACAATGGATACAAACTCTAACATAGAAGGTTTTACCTCCACACAAGGAGAAACTTCTTTTAGTGAGGGTGACAGAGCACTGGAGCAGGCTGTCCAGGGAGGTTGCGGAGTCTCCTCTGGAGACTTTCAGAACCTGCCTGGATGTGTTCCTGTGCAGCCTGCCCTACATGATCCTGCTTTGGCAGGGTTGGACTTGATGATCTCTGGAGGTCCCTTCCAACCTCTAAAATTCTGTGATTCACAGGCATCTCTTCTACTCCTTTCTCCCCAGTCACAGTATCACCAAGGTTGGAAGAGACCTCAAAGATCATCAAGTCCAAGTCCTTTTGGTATCCTGACAAGTTAAAAAACGTCTCTATGGAACTGACCCAAACTCCACCTGTCTTCCAAAGCAATTAGGGACCAGAGATTAAGAGATTTTCTGTGCAGAAAGTGAAGTTCTTGAAGGACCACAGGTATGCTTATGCACAGTTGTTCCTCCCTACCACCTCAACACAACAGCAAAGCACACAACCAATAAATACCTTGTTCTCATTCAGAAGCAGTTTAAATCCAGATTTTCTTCCTTTTGAGTAAAGTATTTCCCAAATGAGAGTACAGGAAGAAGATGGACATAAGGATGAAAACTTGAGAGTGGATATAAAATCCTGAGTGCAAACAAAAGACTAAGAAAATGCTCAAAACTCATTGCAGATGTCTTGGAAAATTCTGTATTTCAAGTCTTGTTAGAGCCACTTCTTCTCTTTTCTGCTGTTGGTTCTCATGTTGTTCAGGTCTCCAACATTGTATCAGGATTACATTACTAATTCCAATCAGAGTGCAGTGTCACTGTATCAACTTTAAGGCAAAGTGACCCTAAGATTTGTTTGTAGAGCAGTTTTTGAAGTCGCATCTGCCTGAGGCCATAGGTCAAGGGCATAACAAATTCAGCCTGAAAGCAATTCCTGCCAGTTCATTTATTGTTTTTTCAATCTACACCTGTCTAAAGTACTCACTATGGCACTGCAAATTTCAGGTAAGTAATTCTGGTCAGTCGATTTTCTACCACTGGAGCTCATTCAGGATCACTTACAACTTCATGCCAAGTTAAATATGGTTACTCTGCTGCGACCAGTATGTAAGGTGGTGGTGGAGAGACCACTTGGTGTGATCACGGTCTTGATGGGTTCACTCTTACCTAAATAAGTGGTAAATTAGCTAACACAGAGAAAAGGAGGACCACAGACTTGCTGCCAGTTGATCTTCTAGCTGATCATAATCTGTACCGGGGCCACTTTTTTCCTCTGTACTTGATACCTCCCGTGATCTGAATCTTTAAAAAGACTCTTCTTCAACCATAAGAAGCTTCAAAAATGCCTAAGCAGTTCAGAACTTTCACCTAATCCCAAATCAGATTATTTTGACTTTTCAGAACCAGAAGCTGACCAGCACTGCCATATAAATCCAGCATTTCCCCAAGCCTTGCCATTTTTCCATTCATAACTGAAGGGAAACTGTAGCAGGTGTATCGATGCCACGCTAAGAGTTTGTCAGAGTCATGGATTACGAGTCTCAGCAAGGAAAAAGGAATTACAAAGTTAGACCATCATGGTCTTAACTGTGGTTTACAGTATTTTCAGATTGTTGAGATTCTGAAAGATGTTGAAGCTGAGATTCTGAAAGATGTTGAAGCTACCATGGAGCTTCAGGAGATTAAAATATAAATCAAGATTCCTGAACCATGAACTGCTCCTTCACAGGGTCTTGGGCTCCATTCAAAGTCTGGAGCAGAGCCCAAATATAGCCTGCTCAGGTATGTCTTAAAGCAGAAAAAGCAAAGCCAGAGATCTGCACTTAAGCTAATACAGCTTTAGTGCTTCCTGCTGCTTACACTGACAGGTCCTGCTTAGGAATTCTATACCATACTGCTCTGTACATCAGAAATGCACTTCTGTGGAGGTTACACTTTAAGATCAGTGGTCCTTCTGCCTGTTCAGACATGAATACTCAGCTACTTGCAAAGCATTAAGATAAATGACAGCCATCCTGGAGTTAGCAAATCTTGAGACAACACACATCTGCCTCCCAGCTTGCCTGCTGCAGCCCAGATTAATAGCTAAACATCCATGTGGGAAACACATAGTTTTGCGTTCACTGGAAATGCTTTTCACACTCATGCAAATACCAGCCATGGTAGAATACAAGTCACTATGGAATGGTGGCATGGAGAAGAAACACTACACACAAATATTATGGGGCAGAGCACACCTGCAGAGAAGGAACACAAGGTGAAAACAAATTGAGTAATTCTACCAGCTGAACATTCACAGAACCAGATACTCATGCTTTGGGGCACTCCAAAAAGCAAGGCTTAGGCTTGACAAATGCCCACCCAATGCACAAAAGTGCAGGCTCAAGTGCACTTTCATATGTGATGTGGACAAATTCTTCATCACTGATTGTTAAACTGATATATAAATATAAAAGGGATTAACTTAATTTAATAAATTTAATTTAAATGTCACTCTTTGAAAGTGAACACCTCTATCAATTCTTTTGATTTGTGGAGACAGGGGTTGTGTTCACAGTTCTTCACCGTCACCTGCTGCACATCCACAACTCTTTACTGTTTGACTGCACCACTGACTGTGAACCACTGTGAACTACAACTGCCTGGCAAACCAAGAGACAGAAGTGGGCATGAGATTGAACACATCCAAGTGCCGGGTTCTGCACCTTGGCCACAGCAACCCCAGGCAGTGCTACAGGCTGGGGTCAGAGTGGCTGGAGAGAGGCCAGGCAGAGAGGGACCTGGGGGTGCTGGTCGATGGTAGGCTGAACATGAGCCTGCAGTGTGCCCAGGCAGCCAAGAGGGCCAATGGCATCCTGGCCTGCATCAGGAACAGTGTGGCCAGCAGGAGCAGGGAGGTCATTCTGCCCCTCTACACTGCACTGATTAGGCCACACCTGGAGTCCTGTGTCCAGTTCTGGGCCCCTCAGTTTAGGAAGGAGGTTGTCTTGCTGGAACATGTCCAGAGAAGGGCAACGAAGTTGGTGAGGGGTTTGGAGCACAAGCCCTATGAGGAGAGGCTGAGGGAGCTGGGGTTGCTTAGCCTGGAGAGGAGGAGACTGAGGGGTGACCTTCTTGCTCTCTACAAGTACCTGAAGGGAGGTTGTAGCCAGGCAGAGGTTGGTCTCTTCTCCCAGGCAGGAAGTACCAGAACAAGAGGACACAGTCTCAGGCTGCGCCAGGGGAGGTTTAGGCTGGATGTTAGGAAGAAGTTCTATACAGAGAGAGAGATTGCCCACTGGAATGGGCTGCCTGTGGAGGTGGTGGAGTCACCTTCATTGGAGGTGTTCAGGAAGAGGCTTGATGGGGTGCTTGGTGCCACGGTTTACTTGTTTAGGTGGGTTGGATTGTATTGTATTGTATTGTATTGTATTGTTTGTATTTAGGTGGGTTGGATTGGTTGATGGGTTGGACGCAATGATCTTGAAGGTCTCTTCCAACCTGGTGGTGTATTGTATTGTAGAATGCCTGAATCAACAAGCAGGTTGCAACAGCTTTTGGGAACTTCCAGGAATCTGAATATCATTGACATTTAGTTTTTCCCTGATTTAACCAACATGTTCAAAATCTGACTACCCTGCTTTTACTGTGGATCTTGTTAAAGGTAAGTAAACAAAACTAAACCTATTTTCTGTGTTTTTCCTTTGAGGTCAGGAGCATTTACACTTCAGGTTTTGCTTTAGGAACTTACCTGTGGAAAGGCCCTGGAGGACTCTGTCAAGGAACAGACAAACTGGAGTGTCTACAGAAGGGCAAAAGCACACTGATTCTGAGTAATCTTTACAAAGTTTAGAATTACTCTGACATGTTCCTTCCAGTACCTTAAGACCCAAAACACTGGGGACACGGAAGGGTGAGGGCACAGCAACCCTTCACATCAAAACATTAATGGAGAAGATAAAGGTATTGTGCTTGCAAGATGTAAGTGCAAAACTCTTCCCCCATGCAGCTCTCAGGGCACCTGCATGTACTGCCTCGTACCATTAATTACATAAAACATCTTGGTCTTCTGCCCTAGGGAAGTTGACTCCAACAGCTATAGCAACATATATCCCACACAAACCTCTTTCTTTTTTTTTTTCAGTGGGAGCTGGGGAGGAGGTGGGAATCACTTGCCTCCTTCACCCATTTCAAAAACCCTCCCATGCACAAGAAAATAAGAACTTGACCCAGGCTTTATGGGCAGCTGGAGAGCGGCCAGGCAGAGAGGGACCTGGGGGTGCTGGTCGATGGTAGGCTGAACATGAGGCAGCAGTGTGCCCAGGCAGCCAAGAAGGCCAAGGGCATCCTGGCCTGCATCAGGAACAGTGTGGCCAGCAGGAGCAGGGAGGTCACTCTCCCCCAGTACGCTGCACTGGTTAGGCCACACCTGGAGTCCTGTGTCCAGTTCTGGGCCCCTCAGTTTAGGAAGGAGGTTGAACCTGCTGGAACACATCCAGAGAAGGGCAACGAAGTTGGTGAGGGGTTTGGAACACAAGCCTTACAAGGAGAGGCTGAGGGAGCTGGGGTTGCTCAGCATGGAGGAGACTCAGGGGTGACCTTCTTGCTCTCTACAAGTCCCTGAAGGGAGGTTGTAGCCAGGCAGAGGTTGGTCTCTTCTCCCAGGCAGGCAGCACCAGAACAAGAGGACACAGTCTCAGGCTGCACCAGGGGAGGTTTAGGCTGGAGGTTAGGAAGAAGTTCTATACAGAGAGAGTGATTGCCCATTGGGAATGGGCTGCCCGTGGAGGTGGTGGAGTCACCTTCATTGGAGGTGTTCAGGAGGGGACTTGATGGGGTGCTTGGTGCCATGGTTTAGTTGTTTAGGTGGGATGTATTGATTGATAAGTTGGACACGATGATCTTGAAGGTCTCTTCCAACCTGGTCTATTCTGTTCTATTATTCTATTCTACTAGACCCACAACAGCCAAAATCTGAAATATTTCTAAACCTTGTAACCTAAGTATATTGCCTTTGTATTCTCTGAAGTCACCTGATAGCTTTGTGGGCCTCTGTGCTAAAACTCTGGAAATACTGCACCTGCCAAGAATAAGATGCATTTCAAAACCAGACTGGAAGCCAAACTGAGCAAGGACTTTCACTTTATCCAGCTTACTGTTAGCACTGTATGTTTTTTCCTGTAGTGTTAATATATTAACACACATCTCCATCATTTTGTTGGAAGAAATTAAGATAGCAGGTAGAAACTCTGACTTAGAAACCTGTTGTTAGTTCACACATTACTCTGCAACCAATTGCTAAAAGGTGGCTCATTGCAGCCTTACCCTCACTCAGGATCTGTACCTCCCCAGGAAAATTGCTGGGAATACCCAAAGCAAGAGGCAAGAAATATCTTACAAATGATGAAACCTTGTACACTGCTAACAAGTAATTCTATATTGTTAACAGGTAACTATATAGTGTGTGGAATCTCTGACAGATTCATGCTCTTTCCCCTCTGACTAATTTCCCTTGGGATGTTAAGTCTGGATAAAAGCCACCCTTTCCTTCAAATCAGCAAGGAGCAAGCACAAGATATAGTGTGGCAATTTCAAGGTCACAAAAGTTGGGTGGCTCAGCAGTGGAGAGCTCTTAGCAGCTGGTCAGTGTTTGCACTGCACAGGTTCATTACCTTGTGAAGGAAGCACGTGCCACCGGGATGACAAACTAAAATTCTTCCCCATTACAATCCCAGGACAGATGAGGCAGCTTTAGGGAGTGATTACACATCTAGTACATAATGTTGTCTCTACATCAAACAGTGATCCACTGCCCAGTTCTCATCCTTGACAGGCTCTCACCCTTGGAATTCACTTGTGTACATTAGTGAACAAGACCAGAACCAATTTTTTTTCATACATTTGTACTTCTGAACATGAGGCAGCAGTGTGCCCAGGTGGCCAAGAAGACCAGTGGCATCCTGGCCTGCATCAGGAATGGTGTGGCCAGCAGGAACAGGGAAGTAATTCTGCCCTCTACTCAGCTCTGGTTAGGCCACACCTTGAGTCCAGTGTCCAGTTCTGGGCCTCTCAGGTTAGGAAAGATGTTGAGTTGCTGGAAAGTGTCCAGAGAAGGGCAACAAAGCTGGGGAGGGGTCTGGAGCACAGCCCTGTGAGGAGAGGCTGAGGGAGCTGGGGTTACTTAGCCTGGAGAAGAGGAGGCACAGGGGAGACCTTCTTGCTCTCTACAACTACCTGAAAGGAGGTTGTAGCCAGGTGGGGATTGGTCTCTTCTCCCAGACAACTAGTGTCAGAACATGAAGACACAGTCTCAAGATGCACCAGGGGTTTGGGCTGGATGTTAGGAAGAAATTCTTCACAGAAAGAGTGATTGGCCACTGGAATGTGCTGCCCAGGGAGGTGGTGGAGTCAGTGTCCCACCACCATCCCTGGAAGTGTTTAAAATAAGGCTGGATGAGGCACTTGGTGCCATGGTTTAGTTGATTAGATGGTGTTGGATGATAGATTGGACTTGATGATCTTGAAGGTCTTTTCCAACCTGGTTAATTCTGTGATTCTGTGATTGAAAGGGCATAAAGCTTTATTTCAACTGCCACCAACATGCTATTCTTTCAACTGCACTCAGCCTTCTACAGAAGAGCTCACCAGTCCCAGCTTACTGCCCATCCCTTGATCAGAGCACTTTTACTCCTCAGCCTTCATTGACAAACAGCACCTAATTCATGTGTCCCACCCTGCCTTTATCTTTTCCATACCACCTCCTCCACGCTCTGTGAGGATCCTGCTTCAGGAAGCAGCAGGAAGAAGTTTACCTGGTGTGATCTGGCGGGCACGCTGTTTACCAGACCCTCTGTGTCGGAGGGCGACTTCTGCGGAGCCTGCTTAACCGGTGACATCAAGCTCTCAGATGTACTGCAGCTGACGAGGTGGCAGAGCAGAGTTTGCACAACAATGTTCAAGAGGCACAAAAGGGGAAACCAAACAAACAAAGAAAAAGAAGAACACAAACAAAAAAACGAGTGATGGAAAGATGAATGTGGCAGATTATGCCAAAGTAAAAACAAACATCATGGAAATACATACAATTCTCCATCTCTCCCCTTCCTCCGACTCTCAGTGGTAGGCAACGTGAACACAGGACAGCAGCTCCTCCAAAATCCCTGTTCCCTAGATATTCCCATTCACCCCAACAAGTCTAAAGCCATATGTATTTTCTCCACTGAGGCTTCAGACTCAGTTAACAGTGGTAAACAGGAATTATCTCCTAACTACAACCTAAACAGTTCCAGACACTGAAGCAAGTGTTATACCAACACTACAGTTAGAGTGAACACTTGCAAGAACCACCAGCTCTCTACACCAGAAAGGTACTTCCTACCAAACTCTGCATTAGTTCCCTTGCTTTTGATTGGGCTACAATGCCAAAATAGTTCTGCCCACTCGATGGACAGTAGTCTCTGGAGCAATTACTTTAAGAGTCACACGTGACATGTGCGCTATGTGGCCTGGGATAGCTGCTTGAGTATCTAATCACGTGAAGATTGGTTTTCAAACAACCAGACTGTCTGATAGTGAGAACCAATACCCTTAAAATATGGCTGCCAGTTTTTACTCTCTGCTTCTTTCCATCTGCTTAAAGCAAGACTGAAAACAAGCCTGTGACAGACAGAAATTAATATCATAGAGCTAAGTATATGAGGAAATGCTCTTAAATTTAATGTTAGTAGCTTCTAATCAATAAAACAATGAGTCTCTCAATGCTAGGTCTACCTCCTCACACCCGGGCACCCAGGAAAGAAAACTAGCCACCTCCTTGACTGCAGACCCAAGAGCTCTCTGCCCTACCATAACCTTTTGACCACTGGGCCTCCTTTTCCCCCAGTGTTTGTAGACAGACACTGTACAAAAACAAAGAAATGAGGACAGTAACATTAAGCAGACCACCTCCTCACACGGCAATCATTTTTTATCTTTTGGTAGGTCTACCCATAGAAACCTTAGTTCCCCACACATGCAGCGGTAAGGGAAAAAAATCAAAATACTGCCCACAGCCATCACAGCAAGAGACATCTATTGTCTCAGAGACAAATCTGCCTTTCTGTTACCAACATGGTACCATCAGGAGTTGGTTTATTCACATGCCTGATTCACAAAATCCCTCAGCTCTATACTATCTAAAAGTCATCACTCCAGTTTAAGCAACTAATGTACTTAGATCACTGCAAGTTTTCAAACACCTGAGCTGTCTAAGCCAGGGAACACTTAGGGGGAATTTACTTTTGACACAGAAAGAGCTCTGAATTTGCTGTGCTTCAGTCAACGGACTGGCAAATTCACTGTTGGAGGAGATGGAGGGACACCATTTGGAATAAGCAGCAATCCCACCCCAGTCAGACACGAGACAATGAAACCCAAGCACCCAGTGAAATGCACCATCCCTTTGCCAACAGATTCCAGCACAAATTACAGTGAAGTTATGTTAGTAGAGAGCTAGCTGGTTAGTCAGCAAAGGAAGAGGAAATGCGCACACATACACACAGGTATTAAAAGCAACCACCAACTTGATTGATTAGTTACCATGGTGTCTAGTGGGACTGGAAGAGAAGACCCAGCCCTGTTACATTCCCAATCTGGCGTCTATATCAGGATCTCTGTAAGGAGAGGAAGGTAAGCAGGAGCCGATCCCAGCACACCAGGGGCAGAAAGAGAAAAATAATGAAAAACCACCGAAGTCAGAGCACGAAGGGAGGCTGTGGCCATGCAGGGATTCCAGGTGCCACGCTGTACCCCAGCCCGTCTCAGCTCAAGGCAGAATGGTTATCTAAGAGTAAGTGTATCTCACCACCACCACGCACTGGGTTAGCACCATGTGGAAGACAGTCTACAAGTTTGGAAGAGGTCGCAGCACACTTGGTTTCTCTTTACATGTCATGCAGAGCTGGCACGGTCAGTGAAAGCAGCATTTATACTTCAGAAATTACCTTCCCAAGACAGCAGTTAATTCTACTACAAGAAATTACAATGCACAAACTACTGCTTTAGTCTCAGCACCAGTGTGTGCCCTTCATCAGGAAGACACTGGAGAGCAGATCACTGGGAAACAAGGCAAGTGGGTCCCCTCACGCACACCGCTGCAGGCTTCTTGTCGGTTTAGGGGAAGGACACATGCGGAAAGGCAAAACCAGGCTTTCCACACAATTCCGAGCACACACAGCCGCCTTTGCTGTATTTAGCCTTACCACTGGGCAATAGCCAACTGACTTTCTCTAAGCTCTCCAACTGGGAAAAGGACAGGGAAAAGTTTAATTTAGAAATCCCCACCAGATTATTTTTGAGGTATTTCCTTTGATCCCACAGGCAACCCAAAGAACCTGTAGGAAGCAGGAGCATTTACTGGGGAAAGAGCAGAAGAAACTTGTAAGCTTGGGCTCTGTTTCTGAGACTACGTATGTAATTTTATTTTCATTAGAAGCAGATTAGCAGCTAATTAGGAGAAAGCAAGGATGTGCCACCCCCACCAGCACCAAGCTCCATCACCACAGGACTCAAGTCTGCTTTTGTTAGCTCTTGTTGATTTTTCATATTCCCACTCAAAGATCTGTGCTTTGCTTTGGAGTTATCTTTCTAACACTAAAAACTTCTCAGGGATGGTAATTGCTAACAAAACCAGACAGTGAATGAGAATGGATGCAAGGTGGGTATTTCTTCCTTAAGTGTGTGATAAATGGGATTTTGTCAAGTACACTTCAGGTTCAGAAGCCAGATACTAGCAACTGAAAAATCCAATCTGAAAACTCAACACAGAGCATTCCTTAAAAGTGCATGTGTGATACTTTCCCTTTTTTAGGGCTGGAGGTATTATTGGGAAGCAAGGCTGGAGAGAAGGGAAGTGGAATAGATCAGAGCTAGGGAATCTTGGATTAAATGCTCTTAGAGCATACATGCTTGTGGCTGGGAAATGACTTGAACATTTAGCAATGTTCAGGTGCAACTCATGGTCAGCGGGGCTTTTCAAGCACAGTACAAAGATACTCACAGACAGATGACCAGTGTTACGCATGGTCATACCCTACTTCTAACCACAGCTGACCTGGCTGAAACAACTCCTACCCGCCTCTAAGCCCTCCCTCTGATCTGCTGCTGTTCCTCACATCATCCACAGGTGAGGAGGGAGATCTCTTACCCAGAGTATCGTTTTTTAGAGTTGTTCTTTCTGATGACAAGACACACGACAATAGAGATGAGCGGTGAGAGACCTGTAACCGTACCGATGACTATCCCTGCCACCATGGCAATGGGGAACGCAGGCAGGCTGTCTGGGGAGAAAAGGGAGAAAACATTCAACTCTTCTGCATTCCCTGATTAACAGAAGTGCAAATCACAAATGCTCCTGACCTTAGATTTGTTTAGAGCAACAGAAGCGCAAATCACAAATGATCTTGACCTTGGATTTGTTGAGAGCAGAAGGCACTAATGTAACATCAAGGAGTTATAGCATGCAGCCTCGGTGGTAGTGAAGGCAGGCAGCCAGCAGAATAACGTACGAAGAGAGCACACCCCCATAGTGTTTTTCATGTCGCTGCCCTTCAGAAGAGAGTTTATAGTGAACCAAAAGCATTTTTTGTCATGGAACCAAAGTGCCATTAAAGACTACCCTGTCTCATTTTGTATCAGAAGGGAAAAAACACAAGTTATATTCATCTGGCAATTCCCAGTGAGGCCAACAGGAAAAGACAGATACACCTGAAAGCAGATTTGAAGGTAGCACATTGATAACCATCTGAAGGTTGGGTGCTCTCTGGGTACCACGCAGCAAACAACCTAGTTACTACCTGTGGCATTTCAGGCTGGGTGCTTCCTGTTCCTGCCACACAAGCTACATCTCCAGTGTCCCATGGGTGCAGCCCAGGAGGTGGACACAGGAAGCTGTGTATTTCATACCCATAATATCCTGCACCCTATAAATCCAGCTGCAAAGTCTTTCCCTTCCTCTTTCTTCCCTCTCTGCTCCCATGAGAGATGGTCCCTATCAGGTAACACTGGGGGAGTATCTCAAGGCCTCTTAGGCCTGGCTAGGCCTAATATGCCAGGAGGAGAAGGGATTGGGACAGCCTCAGCCCTGGCCAGCCTGAGACCAGCCTAGCAGGGGGGGAAGAAAGAGCCCTGGGGGTTTGGGATATACCCTCAGGTGAGGAAAAGGGAAGTGTTGGGAGGCTTTTGGGTGTGCTGTAGGGGACTCTGTATGCTTTGGGATTCTTTTTTCACTAGGCTTTGTAGCTCCTGTACAACACTTGCTGCTTTTCTATTTAAACTTTCCATCACTTCTGCAATCCATTTGTGTGATGAGTGTCACTCTTTTGCCCCTCTCAGGGGCAAGAGAGGATCTGCCTGGCCTCAAACCAGGACACTACCCATGACCACTCTTGAAGAATGTTCAGAAGTGATTCTCATGTCTCATAATACATCTTTGTATATTTCTGTAGAATCAGTCTTTGCCTTCTCAAACCACAATCATTGTAAGATACTAGAAATGCGCTTATAAGAACACAATACAGCTTTACTCATGTTTTCCCTAATGTAATTTTGGGAAGTGTAGGCTAAGAAAGAGAAACCAGAAATACAAGCCAGTTGGACACACAGGATAAAGAACACACAGACTACCATTCTAGTTTTTCCCTGTAGGAAACAAAGTCCCTCCCTTCACATCATATTTAATGCAAGGAACATCTTAGACCAGGGGGTTTCTTGAAAGACTCCATGCCACACTAGCTACTTGCACCAAATATAGGTGAATTAGCACAAGGTGTGTTTAGCCAATTGCATCGGTGGGTGAGTATTCAATACCATGCTGATGTCGTGCCAGCTTTAAAACAAAAGTGCTGGCTGGAGCAAAGCATTGTGGGGCTTGTAGTTCAGATTGTATCATGAGAGACTTTCTGTTTCCAGTCGCTGCTTCTAGTTTCCAGTTTTGGGGTGTTGGTCTTCTCTGCTGTGCTGGCTGAAGGCTTGGAGGGGCAGGGAGGCCATTTTATCACTGGCTTCTGCTGCTGCTTCTGCTTTTCCTCTGCTTTTCTGCTGAACAGGTTAAGGTAATTCTACATTGTATCATCTCATGACACTCTTTATCTCAAGCTGGGGGTGTGTGTTACTTTCCCTTCTGTCTGTGTGCTGGGGGCTCACTTGTGAAAGCAGGCTGTCTTAAACCAGGACGGTCTATTTTGGCACCCAATGTGGGGCATCAATAAGGATATGAGATAATTCAGTTTTGCTAAGGTAATTTTATTTGCTCCAGTATGCTTCCTATTATTTGCTTTAGTATTTTCACAATGATAAGGCATTTAATGCATCTGCCTGTCTGGCTATGCTGCATAACGCATTTGTGCTCCATGCGGTGCCCTCTATGGCGCTGTTTTCACCTCAACAAAATGGCTTAAAGCTATGGCGGCACTGTGCTGGTTACTGGTCTGTGTCTGGGACATCATTTCACTGGTCTCTCAGTTAAGCTGGTATTCATATGTGTGTCACCATTTATCAGTAATTTCACCCAGATGACAGATGGAACAGAGAACACTTTTTCATCTGTGGCAGCTCAGGCTGGGTGCCTCCTGTTGATGCCACACAAGCTACACCTCCGGTGTCCCGAGGGTGCAGCCCAGGAGGTGGACACAGGAAGCTGTGTATTTTACACCCATAATATCCTGTGCCCTATAAATCCAGCTGCAAAGTCCTTCCCTTCCTCTTTCTTCCCTCTCTGCTCACACGGGAGATGCTCCCTATCAGGTAACACTGGGGGAGTATCTCAAGGCTCTTAGGCCTGGCCAGACTTAATGCCAGGAGGAGAAGGGGGAGGGGCAGCCTCAGCCCTGGCCAGCCTGAGACCAGTCTAGACCGGGGGGGGAAAGAAAGAGCGCTGGGGGTTTTGGCTATCTCCTCAGGTGGGGAGAAGGGAAGTGCTGGGAGGCTTTTGGGCATGCTGGAAGGGACTCTGTATGCTTTGGGATTCTTTTGTCACTGTGCTTGTAGTTTCTGTACAACACTTGCTGCTTTTCCATTTCAACTTTCCATCACTTCTGCAAGCCATTTGTGTGATGAGTGTCACTCTTTTGCCCCTCTCAGGGGCAAGAGAGGATCTGCCTGGCCTCAAACCAGGACATCATCTTCTGAAGGTTTTAAATATCCTTAGGACACCAACATCAGCCTGTTTCTGTTATCGTGTCCCCTAAATGTGTGCCTGGTCTTGCCCAGAGTAACACAAATTTTCCCAAGAATGGCACCTGGAGAGCTGCCCTGAGAATGGAGCAGATTTAGTGAGGGTCAAGGTGTGAGGGAGAGTATGGGCAGGTGCTTAGGCTGATGGTTGCCCAAACAAGTGTAAAACTGGAACATGCTGGTGAAATGTTTGAAAAAAGTATGTTGCCATCCCAGAAATCCCTGAGAGATACAAATCACTGCAAGGTGTTGGAGCTTGGCTCATACCTATCAAGCCTTCCTCAGTACACTCAAGGGCAAGAGGAGGTCATTGGACCTACAGGCAGATGTGCAGGCATGGCAGCTGCACCAGAGAACCAGCCTGAGCCAGTATCAGTTGCCCTTGTACAGAAAAGGAAGTGTACAAGGAAAGCAGTTCATCCTGCAAAGGATGATGAATCAGGGTTGCCACAGGAGCAAGAGGAAGAGCCAGAGGTGGTCAGTCTTTACCCTGGCCTTGAAAGGTAGCCAAGGATAGACTGTGGATGAAACAGCTAGCAGGCTCCAGCAACACAAGGGAAGTGTCCCTTCCTCTGTCCAGGCCTGTGTTTCAGCTGTGAACGAACTGTCCCAGGAGGCCCACAAACTGAAAAAGAACATGCCCTGTTCCCCACCATGTTTTGGCTAGCAGGAGCAGGCACCTCCCTGTCCAAGAGAGAGGCTCTGGGAGGTACATACCACAATGTACCCTGTGGTTTAATTACATGACCATGGGTAGGACATGAGGGAATGGGACAGAAAACTCACTTCAGTCCTGGCTCTGTAAGTCTGTGAACTACAAAGAAATTCTTCACAGAAGAATGCTGCACCAGTTTCCAGTGGAAACTTCGCCACCTAAACCCTGAGAAACAGTTGTATTTCATCACAGTGGAAAAACAGATAGATGTGCTGTAAATTATCATGGGGCATGTAGTTCAGATTGTAACACGAGAGGCTTCCTGTTCCTGGTTGCTGCTTCCAGTTTGTGGGTTGTGGTGCTGCTCTTTGCTGCTGGACTGACTGCAGGTTTGGGGTCAGAGGAGTCATTTTCTAGTTGGCTTCTGCTGCTGCAAAACACATTCAGGCAATTGTACATCGTGTCACCTCATTAAACACTCTTTATCTCAATCCAGAGGGAGAAAGAAGGGGTTTGTGTTACTTTCCTTCCTGTATGCGGGCCAGGATTTGCTTGTGAGAGCGGGCTGTGACAGCAGGCTGTCACAAACCAGGACAAGATCCAACAGATGAAACATCTTATCTAGAAAAACCTTTCTAGATACCTTTATCCCTTCATCACAGAACTGCTGAGGTTGCAAGGGTCATCCTGAACTTGTCCTGTCCAAACCCCCTACGCAAGCAGGGTCAGCTAGCAGAGTTTGCTCGATACTCTGTCCATTCTGGTTGAAGCTGTCTCCAAGGATGGGAGATTTCACAATCTCTTAGGGCAATCTACTCCAGTGTTCAGTCACAGCAAACACAGTTTCAGGTTTTAGTTCCTGTGTTTCAGTTTACACTGACTGTCTCTTGTCCTGTCAGTACACACCCCTGGCTCAGGCTTCTTCAGGTCCTATCAACATACATAAATACCTGGTGAGAGGAGCTGCCTGAGCCTTTCTTCTCTTCTGCAGGCTAGGAAACGCCCTCTTTTGTGGGCTAGACAACAACGGCTCTCTCAGCTTCTCCTTAAGTGAAAGGGGATCTGGTCCTTTACTCAGATCAGTCACCCTCTGCTGGACTCATGCCAACAAGAACCACAGACTGTGAACATACAGAGAGTTCCTACAAGTTTGCAGCCTGTAGACCAAGCTCATTTTGACTTACCTATCTAGAAGGATACTGTCCACTCAGTTCAGGAACTTTCAGGTGAAGGGCTACCTGATCTCTAGCTGGGTCACTGATCATCCCATCATTTGGCTCACGCCAGCAGCTTCCCTAACTCTGCTGCGTTAGCTAGATGCCAATTCAGAACAACATGGTAATACAGAGTCTTCATAAGAAATCAAAGATGAAGACATGACTGTGTGACCGGTTGATGCTATGCCTTTAAGAAAGAGACAGTTGCTGAACACTCTGGCTGAATGTTTTTGATATTTGAACAAAAACAAGATAGTCTAAACGAATTTCATTGGTGCTTGTGGGGGGCAGTTTTGGAGTTTGGGTTCTGTTGGTTCAGTCTGTGTCTGGTCTGGGTTCAGGCTGGGTGCAGTCTGTGCTTCTTTCTCTCTTGCTGAAGCAGGAACGGCCTTGAGTTAGCAGCTAACCAGATAAGAAAACTAATTTTGCATGTGCTTTTAGCTAACAGACTTTTCCTTTTAATTGCCTTTCTCTCTCTCTCTCTAACCCTTTTTGGGAAAAAGGGGAGGTGGGGAGGGAGAGAGGGGGGTTCAGGGAACCCCCCTGGCCGGCAGGAGGGAAAAGGTTTTTCTGCATTGTGTTCACTGTTGTATTTTCCTGTATATATTGTAAATATTGTATATTTGTATACATATTCATTGCATTCCATTTATGCTTGTAAATATAGCTTTCATCTGCTTTTCCGACTGAGCTAGCTGTGGTTTCTTTCCCTGTGTGTGGGGAGGGAACTTTCTCACCCCACCACAGACTGCCACAATTTTGGGGAGACATTTCTTCTTTGTAGAACCTTTCATCAGCCCAGACATCCCTCTGCTATTAAGGAACAGAGACCTACAAATGGCAATATTTTTCAGGTACCCCAGACTGAGATTGTGTTTGAGTGCTGTGCAAAGATAAACCATTTTCTTTTGAGGGATAGAATATGATGGAATTCCCTAGGTTCTGTGCTTTTCCACCTTTCCAAGTGCAGGAATAACTGTCTGCAAAAGAATTAGAACAGACATTTATTTCTGTTAGCAGACCAGCTGTTGTCTTGTACACAAGAAAAAAAAATCCCTTTTTTTTTCAGGGCAAGGAAGGAAGCAGCAATCCAAAATCTACACAGCAGTGTCTGCTGAAAGATTGGTATTTGATATTTCCTAGTTTTGTTGTTCCTTTGAGTCAGGCAGTGTGCTCTGATTGGTTGAAAATGAGTAAAGGACAGCAGTTATGCTTGCACATGAAAGTAGAGTTTGGCTACTCAGAACATGGCCCAACAGACTCCAGAAAAACTCACACAATTGTACAACTACACAGTGCAAAATTCTATTGTCTTTTTCAGCATTCCACAATTACATGAATTCCTCATAAGTACTTGCAGAGTGGCAAATGACCTCAGTGCAACAGTCCCAGCTACATAACCAAGACTCTGAAAGCTAGCACTTAATAGCTGAACACAAGCCAAAAATACTGCCTCTCAAAGAGCACTGTCTGTCACTGTCACAATAATTCAAAGCAACCTCCACCTTGGCTGGAAATGTGTTACTATCAGCTTTCTGAAATAGGCATGAAACTGAAGTCTTCCCCTGCTGCTAATTATGAGGATGTCAATATGACAACGCTAATTATTTTCCCCATGAAAGTTCAGAGCAGAGATGGACTACCCCCAGATAATACAAGCTCTCTTGAATATACTGTTCAGTAGCTTCCTATTACAAGCACAGACAGCCTAACACAGGGATGTGAAATTCCCTACAAATTTCTGCCATTTAGGCTTTGAACAATAGTCCCTTCCAGTATCAGGTGCATGAGTGAAAGAACAGCCCTGCTTCTCATCCCTACATGTAGGATTCTTCCAGTACAGTTCATAGAGCTGTTTGTGCAAAATCTACATAGATATTGAAGTGAATTCGGCATTGAACAAGTCCAAGTGCTGGGTGCAGCACCACAGGGTGGGGACAGAGTGGCTGGAGAGCAGCCAGGCAGAAAGGGGCCTGGGGGTGCTGGTTGACAGCCAGCTGAATATGAGCCAGCAGTGCACCCAGGCAGCCAAGAAGGCAATGGCATCCTGGCCTGCATCAGAAATAGTGTGGCCAGCAGGGGCAGGGAAGTCACTGTGCCCTGTACTCAGCATAGGTTAGGCCACACCTTGAGTAGTGTCCAGTTCTGGGCCCCTCAATTTAAGACATTGAGACACCTGAACGTGAACAGAGAAGGGCAGCAAGGCTGGGGAGAGCCCTGTGAGGAGAGGCTGAGGGAGCTGGGGTTGTTTAGCCTGGAGAAGAGGAGGCTCAGGAGAGACCTTCTTGCTCTCTACAACTACCTGAAGGGAAGTTGTGGCCAAGTGGGGGTTGGTCTCTTCTCCCAGGCAACCAGCACCACAACAAGAGGACACAGTCTCAAGTTGCACCAGGGGAGGTTTAGGCTGGAGGTGAGGAGAAAGTTCTTCCCAGAAAGAGGAATTGGCCATTGCAATGTGCTGCCCAGGGAGGTGGTGGAGTCACCGCTCCTGGAGGTGTTCAAGAGGGGATTGGACGTGGCACTTGAAGCCATGGTTTAGTTAGCCATGAGGTGCTGGGTGACAGGTTGGACTTGATGATCTCTGAGGTCTTTTCCAACCTTATTGATTCTACGATTTTCTATGAATGATTCCAAAACAGCTAAGCAAACGTGGAACATATTAAATGTTTAAATAAAAAATCTAAGACTAATGAAGCATCTCTGAGATCATTTAAATGTGTAAATACATATGTAGCTGTCTTGGGTTTGTGTCTGGCAGGGGTTGGGTAGCAAGGGACAGGTCTACTGGCGTGGCTCCTGCAAGAATCAAGAGCCTCCCCCAGCTCCCAGTCAGACTTGCTTCTGGCCAAGGCCAAGCCAATCAGCATCTCTGCATTGACATATTTAAGAGGAGAAAACACTGTTGGCAAGTTCTTTTGCTTTGGAGGTCCTTTAGTTTTGGAGAGGAGCGGGATGTGAGAGACAATGATCAGTAAAGAAGGGGAGGGACGCGCACAGGGACACCGTGCTGGAGCACCAAGTCCCTTGCGACCCATGATGAGATGGCAGGCTGAGCCACTGCAGCTCCTGGACATCAATGGTGGGGCAGAATCCTGCCTGCCACCTGTAGAGCACCTCACACTGGAGCAGGTGAGGACTGGGGGTTTTCCCTGAGGAAGAAGGAGCAGCAACATGGGACAGACTGACCCTAATCTCCATTCCCCACCCCTCTGTGTCTCCAGAGGGGATGAGGTAGAGAAGTCAGGAGCAGAGCTCAGCCTCAGAAGAAGCGAGAAGGGGGAAAAGATGTTTTTAAGATCCAGTTGTATTTCTCACTGTCCTTCTCACGCCTTTGGTCAATTAGTTTTGTTTTTTGTTGTTTAAATGAAGTTGATTTTATTTCCCTAAGTCAAGTCTGCCTTTTGCCCAGGACCATAACTGGGACCTGAGCCCTCCCTGCCCTTTGGCTTTTATTTTCTTATCATCTCACCAGAGGGGTAAGAGAGTGAGAAGCTGTGTGGTGTTTAGTGCCAGCTGAGTGGGCTTAAACCACAATGGTGGCTTTGAACCATGGGAATGTGCTGCCCAGGGAGTTGGTGGAGTTGCCATCCCTGGAGGTGTTCAAGAGAGGATTGGACATGGCACTTGGTGCCATGGTCTAGTCATGAGGACTGTGGTGATAGGTTGGACTTGATGATCTTTGAGGTCTCTTCTAACCTTGGTGATACTGTGATACAACACCAGAACTATAATTTAGAACAATTAAATCTTTCAAAATTTTTATTTTAATTTTTTGACAAAGCTGCAGACTAGAACAGAGCAGGCTGGAGGCAACCCCTTCTTGTTTCAATCCAAAAGATTTCTCCAGCTCAGGTCAGCATGAGTCACAGCCTATTACAACAGCAAAACAGTAGTTTCAAGCTAAGTGAGAATGCAAGACAACATTACAGCTATAGCTTGAAAAATCTGTTTTCAAAGTCTTCCTAGGAGCCTGAAGACAATTGTTGCAGCATTTCCTGACAAGGAGAAGCATGTGAAACATAGAGCTCCCTTCAGAAGCTGTGAGACTCTCCTGTCCAGAGGCTCGACCTATGGTGAAGCCAGCATGCAAGTCTGTTGGGGAAAAAAATATCAGCCAAGTTAGCCTTCATTTGCTTAACCTGGGTGAAAATCTAAAGAGGCTTTACCAAGACAGCAGCTAATGTACTGCTTCTTCGTAGAGACTATCAATATGTCACAACAAAATAAACTTTGCTGTACACAGAATTCAAACTAAGACAGCAAGATCTAAGTGATGCCAGGATCTCCAGAGATCCCATGCAACTCAAACTGCTCTTTGTAGAGAACAGCTAGATACAGACCTTGCCTATGTAAGTATATGGGATGACCTCATGAGCAGGGCTACACACCTGTGACAGCAGCAGTTATCATTCTCGTTAGAGTACACATGGAGGCATCCACCCTACCGTGTTAAAAGCCAATGGAATAGCTGCATCAGCACAGACATTAATTAATTCAACATTTACTTTTGTCCTTGTTACATTTATAGACATTTGGAAATCTGATCACTCTAAGAACCATTTTATTGTAGAGGCAGTCCCATTGGCTGACCTCCAGCTAGAGCAATCAAATGGTTTGGATGGCCAAAGGCAATAAGGAGCCAAATGGACATACAGAACATTAAGTGCTCATCAACTGTGATCATTGTTACCAAATGCTAACCAGAAGCCTTGAATGACTGCAAGTAGCCAGCCCTGCAGTTTATAAGGGCCATCACAGATACTGTTAAGAACATCCAGGTAGAAGACTGAATGCACATCCAAACACACACCTTTGCAGGGAAGACAGCAGTATTTCACTGTTATATATCCAGAAGGTCAGTTCTGAAAAGATCCTGCCACTTTCTCCCCCTGCTACCAAGATTTCCAAAGTCATCCTAACCCCTGATGTAGCATAACACAAATTTAAGGAAAAAAAACCCAAAACCACCACACCAAGGAAAGTCACAGGACTTTGAAATAAGAAGATGGATTTTCATCAAAGCTTCCATCACTTCTTAAAAGCATAGGAATCAGTGGGTACAGAGCAAAAGGACACACAGCTTTTTAAAGAGCTCCCAGAATACATGTTCAATTACTAGAACCTGAAAGAAAAGAATTAAAAAGGTAGTTGTTCCCTCCAGGCTACTCCCCCACCCTCAAGAAAAGTGGCATAGAGACCAAAGAGGGGAAAACAACAAACAAACAAACAAAATGAAGGAATGAAAATAATCATAAGTGGGGGAATACCTTTCTCCACAACTCTAACTCGGATTTCTCCTGGCTTGACAACAATGTCAGGCGGGTTCTTGACATCACAAATGTAAGTGCCGTTGTCCCGGAACTGCATGTTTGATATACTGATAGAAGCATCTTTCTTGTTAAGATCTCCAGCCCAAGTGATCCTGTCTTTAAATGGTATGTCCTTTCCAGGGTATGGCTTTCCATTAAAGTAATAGAAAAACTGCAGTCAAGGAAAAGAGGATATAAGAACAATCCAATTAGAGATTACAGAGCTACCATGCTTGCCTTGCGCTTTCATGATTCTCCCAGGATCCACTGTATTATACACAGCTCGGTTTTAAGATGACTTTTCCCCCTCCTGCCTCACCACTTCAGTCTGGCTTGTTGACTCTTGATCCCATAACCATGATATGGCTTATACTTCAACCATGCTACCACAATAGACTGCAAGGTTTGGATTACTGTTAGTTTTGTGGTTGGATTGTTTGGGGTGTTTTCTTCCTGCTCTGAGGGAAACAAGATTTGGCAGACAAGGAGGTAGGGGAAAGAGCTAGTAACTTGGGAATAATTAAAGGACAGAACAGTTCTGGACCACAGCCATCTGTCTTACAAGCACAGGAAACCTTCTGCATCCTAGTAGGAAAAGGAGACCAAGTTTCCTGCCTCATCCTTTGCTGTGTGTTATTTGCAACAGCTAAATTAACATGCAATACCCTCCTACCCTCTACCCCCCCAAAAAAAAGTCCCATGGACAATTCAGAGCACATCTATCTTTTTTCCAGAAGTCTTCACAGTGACTAAAAATAATTGTTTCTCAGGATCCAGGTGACTAAGTTGTACACTGGCCCTGCGCTTCCTAGACACAACCAAAAGTCCTTGCAGAATGAAGCATTCAGTAAAGTCTGAGGAGGAAGTTCTTATTTCTCCTCTCTACCTGACCAAATCTGAAGTTTGCAGCAGTAGGAGTGCACAGACAACTCTGCTTTCAAACCTATGGTTTGTTTGAACACTTATCTACAACCCTAAGAGAGGGATCAGAGCTGTATTGCAGGAGCACATTCATTCTTCATTTCACAACCTAACCAAGAACCAACCTGAACTCTCTTCAGTTCAGATTCCACAGTATGTTTAAAGTTTAACATTCCAGCTTCCTCATTCCACAGCCTTCTTTAGGAACAAATGTCTTTGTCACAGAACAAACCAGTCAGTCCTCTTTCCATTCAAGTCATCTCTCATCTCTTTTCCTGTTCCTACTCTTCATCTGAGGCTTGCCATCCCAACATCCTCTCTATCAGACCCTCACCCTGAATATCAGGCCTGATCTTGTAGCAGCACAAATCTTACCCAGATCACACATGTGCACATGACCACCTGTTTTGCTGCAGTCAATTTGACAATCTGTTGTCTACAGGTTAACATGAATCCAGCAAACTACCTCATCTGGTAGGAAGTCTGCTAGCACACAGCCATCTGTCAACATATTAGAGGAAATCTGCATCAGTCCAGATGGACTGTAACTTTTAGCATAGAGGCACTGCATTACCACACCTCTGTGCACAGGGAAAAATCATATGATTGGAAGTCTTTAAGAAAAGAGGCAGATTCCTCAGCTCTCTAGGTGTGCTCACCTGAAGGAGAAGAAACCACAAAGTAAAATATGTCCTGAAGCACAGGCTAAGTCACTCAAGCCACTCCATGTGGATGTTTAAGAGATTTAACAGGAGACGACTTCTGAAGCCTAGAGCTGATTATGCAACTCTGCTGTCAACAGAGGTTTCATTCAAGCAGAGATATCTCTACACCCAGGCCTGTGGAGGAGGAAGGAAGGGCTCGAGCAGGTAAAGCTTTCAGTCAAGTCTGCCTCCCCACATGGCCACAAGATTGCCAGTGCTGATTCTAAAGAGGCACATGACCATCCTTTCCAGAAGCAAATACTTTGCTCAGACATAAGGTGATCATGAGATTGACCTTTCAAATCAATGCCCACCAATCCATGGCATTGACATGACCTAGGTTCATAAAAACAAAAATGCACCTTCCCTCTCCACCTCTCCCAGCCCCTCAAAAGAAACAGGCAATTAACACCAGATCATAAGGGGCCACTTCTGTTCAAGGATAACATGGTTTCTCTCAGTTGTGCTGATAACTACATTCAGGTAGAATATGCTGTCTACAACTACCTGAAGGGAGGTTGTAGCCAAGTGGGGCTTGGTCTCTTCTCCCAGGCAAGCAGCAGCAGAACACAAGGGACACAGTCTCAAGCTGTGCCAGGGGAGGTTAGGAAGAAGTTCTTCATAGAAAGAGTTTGGCCACTGGAATGTGCTGCCCAGGGAGGTGGTGGAGTCACCATCACTGGAGGTGTTTTCAGAAGAGACTGGATGGGGTGCTTGGTGCCATGGTTTAGTCGATTAGATGGTGCTGGGTGATAGGTTGGACTTGATGATCTCAAAGGTCTCTTCCAACCTCGTTAATTCTAATCTATTCTATCTGAATTCCAAAAAAGTGTTATGCCCTGAAGTTGTGTTTCTGCAATCAGGGATTTGAACAGCAATGCTGAAAGGGAAGGACAAAACAGAATATATGGCAGATATTTCTACGGGGAGTGGAAAACATACAGATGGCTTCTTATCACCATCCTGTTCAACATCAGTGGGAAATGTGTCCTACTTTTGCCCAGCTACTGCTTTGACTTTCCAAAGAAAAGAGTTCCCTTTGCAAAACTAAGTATTTATTCACTGAGATTTCAGAAGGTGATTCTTCAGAGCTGTATATATTAAGCAAGATGCTCATACACTGTTTTGGATCACCTCTGTTCTGAGCATTGAAGGGCTCCTAAGGTTGAAACAATCTCATGTCTGCAGCAGAGGGAAAGAGACTAACACTAATAGGCTGAGCAATATGCTGTCCCCAGAACTTCCCTGCTGCCCAAGAGTCCCTTGTTCTGCTTCCTCCTCATTCTCACTCAGGACAAGGAATAAGACAGCAGAAGCACCAGAGAGCTCAGACTCAGCAGTGTACAGGTTACACAACAGAGGAAGAGGACAGCTAACAACCTACCAAAGCCACTTCTTTGCAGGTTCACACCAAAAGGATCTGAGCACGCTTGGGATCAACATACAGGAAATAGGCTATTCTAATAATTGCCATCACCTAATTTGCTTGCAAGTCTGATTTTTCACTTGTCAAACAACTAAAATGGGAGGCTGTAACTGCTTACTGATTTGACCAATTAAATTCTGCTTAGAAATGAGGGAGGCTGGTCTTATATTAAACCCCTGCAAATAGAGGCTATACAGTACACAAGTAGAAAATAAAAGCCATGCACAACAGTAAATGTAACACTGCAGTAGCAGTAATTCAAATTCTGTGACCATTACCATTCTGTGCACAGCTCCACAGCTCGTTTCAAGCACAAGAGGATGCAGAACTCACTCATCTACTTCATAAATACTGCTTCCACGTCAACACCCCTCTCCTCTGACTAAAACTACTACCACATTTTACAGTCACTGCACACACTCCTCTTTCCAGAGATTCAGCATATGGCAGTACTTGTAAACAACTCTAAAAAAACACCCCTAAAAATCACTGCAACAGAGGCAAGACACATGGAAGGAGGCTCCAAATTCACAGCTGCTTGTTCCTCAGAACCAAGACCTCTGCACATTTATCCCAGCCTCCCCTCCCAGGTTTGTTCCCCTACAGCCATTCCTTACTGAGATACGAGTCGCAGCTCCCTCCGGTTGAAAACTCCACGAAACTGACGCTGCGCTGCTGATCACTTCCACAGATGTAAACGTGCATGGGAGCTTTGCATCTGTCCCATTCTCCACAAATATCTCTTCTGGTGTGTTGACCTCTACTGCTGATACTGTGTGAGAAAGGTAAAGAGATGGAAGAAGAAGAGAAAGTGGCATCAGTGCTGTTACAAGCATGACGAAGTTCCTATCGCACTGCCTGTAAGGGAAAGGGAGCAGAGGCATCAACAGCTCTTAGACAAGCACGTGTGCAGTCATTGCATTACGCCTGCAATACAAGCAGAGAGCAGACCAGTTCACTTCTTTCCTTGCATTATCTGTTACAGGATGTTTTCCATCTACAGATGTTTCCTCTACAACAGTTTGTAGAAGCCAACTCTCTCCTGAAAAGGCTGAGTTTAAACCTCTTTCCTACTAGTTGCCGGCAGACATTGTAACAAATAAGCCCCACTGGAGGAACTAACATCTGAGACCCAGATATTACTCAGTTTCCTCTCTGGCTCACATCTTGTTTCCCACCTCCAGATTTTTTTTCAGCTGTACACAGTACAAAAACTCACCCTAGAAAGCGGAAGGAGTAAACCTCTCTGTCTTCCAGCTATGCCATCTGCTTCTGCTCTCTGGCATGTTACAAGGTCTTTGTTTTTTTGAGGACCATTACTTATGTGCAAGACCTCATAAATGGTAGCTCAGCTAGAGCTCAGAAGCATCACAGTAGTTCAATTTTTTTCCTACCACAAGGCTTACACATGATCAAAACAGCAAGCAAATCACAGTCACTCTCCAAATTTGAAGGAATCAAGGTTAGCATTGTGCTTGTAGTTTTCCTACAGAATAATGACAGTCAGCATGATTTGGGAAGCCTGTTGAGTGCACACTTTATCTGGCATCTTCAAACTGCAGACACCATCCCTGACCAGATTTAAGCAAAGAAATATCTGTACATTCATTCCAGTTCATGCTAAGAAACAAAGCATGACCTTGTGGCATCAGAGAGGAGCGCCTTTCAATGTCAGTGTCATATCCATATGGAAGCAAGCAACCTGTAAGATCACTGTGGACAGGGGTGCATGTGACATGTCCCTGGTAACTCAAATGTAAGGTGTGATTTTTATTAACCCCATAATTTTCTGCACAGAGATGGTACAAGTAATCTGCTTCCAATCACAGCACTGTGTTTCTGGGCAGGAATATCTTTAATTCAGAGGGTTTCCTCCCTTATTAGAAGAGAAAGCAAGCCCTTCTGCTTCTTCAGTATCTTGGCAGATGTATTTCTCAGGTTTCAGTAAACTAGATCTTGAAGTAGGCAACTGAAGAGAAAGATTCCAGTTAAACACAGACTAAAAACCAAACAAATTGAAAACAAACAAACAACCAACCCAGAAACACAAACAAAGAAAAAAAGAAAAGCCCATCTAAGGTAATCATAGGGTTTATGCCTTTAGTCAGTGAGAGCTACCAGCTCGGCAACCTTCAAAAGTGAGATGGCTTCTTCCAAGTATTATGATACTCAGCAGATAGAGAATCATAGAATTAATAAAGTTGGAAAAGATCTCAGAGATCAAAGTCCAACCTGTCACCCAACACCTCAGGACTAACTCAACCATGGCTTCAAGTGCCACATCCAATCCCCTCTTGAAAACCTCCAGGGATGGGGACTCCACCACCTCCCTGGGCAGCACATTCCAATGGCCAATTATTCTCTCAGTGAAGAACTTTCTCCTCACCTCCAGCCTAAACCTCCCCTGGCAAAGCTTGAGACTGTGTCCTCTTGTTCTGGTGCTGGTTGCCTGGGAAAAGAGACCAACCCCCACCTGGCTACAACCTCCCTTCAGGGAGTTGTAGACAACAAGAAGGTCTCCTCTGAGCCTCCTCTTCTCCAGGCTAAGCAACCCCAGCTACCTCAGCCTCTCCTCACAGGGCTGTGCTCCCAGACCCCTCCCCAGCCTCGCTGCCCTTCTCTGGACACATTTAAGAGTCTCAATGTTCTTCTTAAACTGAGGGGCCCAGAACTGGACACTGGACTCAAGGTGTGGCCTAACCAGTGCAGAGTACAGGGGCACAATGACCTCCCTGCTCCTGCTGGCCACACTACTCCTAATTCAGGCCAGGATGCTGTTGGCCTTCTTGGCCACCTGGGCACACTGCTGGCTCATGTTCAGGTGGCTGTCGATCAGCACCCCCAGGTCCCTCTCTGTTTGGCAGCCCTCCAGTCACTCTGACCCCAGCCTGTAGCACTGCATGGGGTTGCTGTGGCCAAAGTGCAGCACCTGGCACTTGGCCTTGTTGAATGCCATCCTGTTGAACTCTGCCCATCTGTCCAGTCGGTCGAGGTCCCTCTGCAGAGCCCTCCTACCCTCTAACTGACCAACATCTGCTCCCAACTTGGTGTCATCTGCAAATTTGCTGATGACTGTCTCAATCCCCTCATCCAGATCATCAATGAAGACATTGAAGAGGATGGGGCCCAGCACTGATCCCTGGGGGATGCCACTGGTGACTGGCCTCCAGCTGGATGTGGCACCATTCACCACCACTCTCTGGGCCTGGCCCTCCAGCCAGTTCCTAACCCAGCTCAGAGTGCTGCTGTCCAAGCCATGAGCTGACATCTTAGCCAGCAGTTTGCTGTGGGGGACGGTGTCAAAGGCCTTGCTGAAGTCCAGGTAGACCACATCCACAGGCCTCCTCACATCCACCAGGCAGTCACCTGATCATAGAAGGAGATCAGGTTGGAGAGGCAGGACCTGCCCTTCCTAAATCCATGTTGTCTGGATCCATGTTGAATATAGAATGGGGGGGAGGGGGTGTGCAAGAGTGCTGGTTAATATTCAAACATCACTTCCTCCAAGCTCAAAATGGGTGCATTCCTTTTAAAAAAATAGAATAGAATTAACCAGGTTGGAAAAGATCATCAAGTCCAACCTATCACCCAACACCATCTCATCAACTAACCAATGGCACCAAGTGCCTCATCCAGGCTCTTCCTAAACACCTCCAGTGATGGTGTCTCTACCACTTCTCTGGGCAGCACATTCCAATGCCCAATCTCTCTTGCTGGGAAGAACTTCTTCCTAACATCCCCTGGCACAGCTTGAGACGGTGTCCTCTTGTTGTGGTGCTGGTTGCCTGGGAGAAGAGACCAACCCCCACCTGGCTACAATCTCCCTTCAGGTAGTTGTAGAGAGCAATAAGGTCTCCTCTGAGCCTCCTCTTCTTCTCCTCCTCTTCTTCTTGGCCCCCTGGGCACACTGCTGGTTTATATTCAGGAAACCTGTGTGGATGAGCAAGGAGCTGCTGAAAGAAGTCAAGTAGAAGTTGTTCACAGTATGGGGGAAAAGGTCACATAGGAGAAGCATAGGAATATTGTCAGAGTATGTAGGAATGCAACATGGAAGGCCAAAGCCCTCTTAGAATGAAATCTGTTGAAGGAAGTAAAAGAGAACAAGAAGGGCTTTTTCAAAATACATCAGTATGAAAGGAAGAGTAGGGAAAATGTGGGTCCACTGCTGAATGAGGTGGGAGCCTCAGATGTTGGTCAGTTAGAAGGTAGGAGGGCTCTGCAGAGGGACCTCGACCGACTGGACAGATGGGCAGAGTTCAACAGGATGGCATTCAACAAGGCCAAGTGCCAGGTGCTGCACTTTGGCCACAGCAACCCCATGCAGTGCTACAGGCTGGGGTCAGAGTGACTGGAGGGCTGCCAAACAGAGAGGGACCTGGGGGTGCTGATCGACAGCCACCTGAACATGAGCCAGCAGTGTGCCCAGGTGGCCAAGAAGGCCAACAGCATCCTGGCCTGTATTAGGAATAGTGTGGCCAGCAGGAGCAGGGAGGTCATTGTGCCCCTGTACTCTGCTTTGGTTAGGCCACACCTTGAGTCCTGTGTCCAGTTCTGGGCCTCTCAGTTTAAGAAGGACATTGAGAGACTTGAAGGTGTCCAGAGAAGGGCAACAAGGCTGGGGAGAGGCCCTTGAGCACAGCCCTGTGAGGAGAGGCTGAGGGAGCTGGGGTTGTTTAGCCTGGAGGGGAGGGGGCTTATCGGAGAGCGGTGAGGGAAGACAGCAGCAATCACTGTGATTGATAAGCACGCTTCACCTTTATTGCCCAGATACACAGCTTATATAGCATCTCAGCTAAATATGCACAAGCGTCACTATTCTATTGGTCTCTGACTGAAGGCAACATTATAATATCCAGCCCACCTGCAATTAGGTCTGTGTACAATATCAAAGGCTCTGTGTACATTCCCAGAAAACTCCCTTCTCACTAGCTCTTCCTTTCCCATCCAGTTAATCTTACAAACACACAGCTGCGAGAACAGCTACGAGGCCATAGTGACCTTGCTGCTTCAGCAAGTCAGCTAACTATGAGCAGTAAACAACAAGATGGAGTAAGGCCTACACATTCTGCTCAAGTAGCTGTTCCACAGAGTCATGTCCCTTAGATTTAAGCCATTCTCCAACAGGGGCTCAGGGGCAACCTCATTGCTCTCTACAACTACCTGAAGGGTGGTTGTAGCCAGGAAGGGATTGGCCTCTTCTCTCTAGCAACCAGCACCAGAACAAGAGGACACAGTCTCAAGCTGTGCCAGGGGAAGTTTAGGCTCGAGATGAGGAGAAAGTTCTTCACCGAGAGAGTCATTCGCCATTGGAATGTGCTGCCCAGGGAGGTGGTGGAGTCTCCATCCCTGGAGGTGTTCAAGAGGGGATTGGACGTGGCACTTGGTGCCATGGTCTAGTCATGGGGTCTGTGGGGACAGGTTGGACTCGATGATCTTCAAGGTCTCTTCCAACCTCAGTGATACTGTGGTTCCTGGCCCACAGAATTCCTTCAAGTAGGTCTTTGAAGAAGACAAAGTTAGCCCTCCTGAATTCCAGGATTACAATCCTACTTATTGCCCCATTTCTTCCTCACAGGATACTCAACTCTACCATGCCATGATCACTGTTGACAAAGGTGACTCCAACCTTCACATCCCCAGACATCTCTCCTGTGAATAAAGACTGAGAGAACTGGGGCTGTTTAGTCTTGAGAAGGGTGAGAGGGGATCTTATCAACATCTAGAAGTACCTGAGGGTTAGGTGTCAAGATGAAGGTGCCAGTCTCTTTCTGGTGGTGACCAGTGACAGGACAAGGAGCAACAGTTACAAGCTAGAACACAGGCGGTTCCCCCTCAACATGGTGAGACACTTAGAGTGAGGGTGACAGAGCACTGGAGCAGGCTGCCTAGAGAGGTTGTGGAGTCTCCTTCTTTGGAGACTTTCAAAACCCACCTGGATGTGCTCTTGTGCAGCTTGCCCTAGGTGATCCTGCTTTGACAGGGGGTTTGGACTGGACCTCTGGAGGTCCCTTACAACCTCTACTATTCTGGGATGTGCTTCTAACACATGCTTACAGAACACAGATCTCCAACTCCTCCTGCTTATCAGAGCTTAAAAATTAAGCAAAGCCCATGCTTCATAGATAGTTTGAGACCATCTTTTACATATGCAACTTTAAGCCTTGTCTAGGAAGACAAAGATCACATGAGTTGCACCACTTCCCTTGTCTCCAGATTACCAACTATATCGGGCAACTCCAGCTCACTGGCTTTAACCCAGGGCCACAAACACAGCAGGGCCCTGCAACACAGACCACCTGCAGGTCCCAGAAGCTCTAGTTCAGCCAATGAAGTGGTCAAACAGTGAAAGAGATGGAAAACACCCATATCATGTGGGTACACCCAACCACCACTGTGGCTTTGTAGGAACTGCTGTCTCTCACCCAACCAGCATAGCAACCCAGGGCAAGGCAGAACACATACCCAGAGGACACCAAATGAGAATGTTCAGCACTGCAGGGATGAGAGAATTAAGCATACCAGTTTAATTACAATAACCAAACCCCAAAAGAAACAATCATTAACTTACTTCGCCAGTCAGAACCCACACTGTTCACTTCAACTCACTAATGCCTCAGTCTGGTCATGTTATCCACATTCCCTTGGACTGCCCTGTCTTCACTGCCCTCACTCCAAATGAGTGAAAGAGAAACACATCCTAAGTGAGGGGGATTTTCATCAAGGGGTTGTATCAGAGCTTCCTTTTCCTTGTATGTATTCCAGAAGCCAAAAAAATATTCTTTTGTAAAACAGTTACCAAATATTTATTTGGAACATACAAAGGCTTCCAGCAATTCAATGAAATGAACTCACAACTGCTGTTCTGTATGTATTTTTTCCAGATAGTGGAGTAGAAAAGAAAAATAAAATCCATTGTTTTGAGTCCATGCCACAGAACAAGCCTTCCTTTCAAGCATAAAACAAGCAAGATGCCCTCAGCGTTTGTGTGGGAGCAAAAGAGACTGCACAGACATCGTCTGTGTGTACGTGGTACCAAGAACTCCTTGCTACACACAGAGAGGCAGTGGGTAGCACTGAGGTAGTAACTGTTGTCACTCACTAACAATATATGAGTGTAACACACAAAAACCCCACAATAAAAACCAACACCACAACCACCAACTTCTCCTTACAGCCCAGGAAGGCAGGAACTATGTGATCTTGTAGGCAGTACAGCACAGCAAGTTTCATTTTTCTACTAGTGTCTCCAGTTGAGGTTTTTCCTCGCTCATTCTCCCCTTCCAGCCTAAAATAAGTCCCTTACTTTAGTTGCTCTTTCAGTGTGCAGCACTTCAAAAAATTGTTTCCTGCCTCTGCTGCCTTACAGCATGATATAAGCTCCTCAAATAGTAATGTGATAGTTTGGAAGTGGGAGAGAGGCCACAACATGTGACATAGATTCAGCCTTGGCACTCTGCTCCCACACTTCCACTGATAGGGAGGCAGTTCCCAGTACCTCAAACTCTTTGGCTGCCTCTGCCATATAAAATCCACATGATCATTTCCAGTTCTAGCTCATTTCCTTTCCACATTTGCCAGGACTACAACCTTGTTCCAGCTCCTCCATCTACTTAAATACTTGGGAGAAAGTTGAATTTGAGCAATATTCAAGTCATACTTGCCTACTGCTCCATTCCTTGAGCTTACTCAGCCTTAGTTCCTCTCGAGAGGAAATAATTTATCATAGGAGACTGTCTGAGAAGGGAAAGAGCTTTAGGCAGGGAAGGTCTGAAAGGTATATAGGGCAAAGATAAACATTTGCTCTTCTACCACAGATCCTCCTTGATCCTCTCACCCTGTCCAACTGCCTGTACTGTCCCAAGTACTTCCCTCTGAAAATCTCTTCTACCCATCAGCTGCTTTAATTCTTTTCAGCAGAAAGATGCTTCTGTTTTTCCTCACCTACCATCAAAGCTGCTGGAAAGAGAGCAGCTCACCTGTGCCTCTTCAGCCATTTCTTTTACTTTTCTAGCATTGTTAGAGTAGTTTTACTCCAATTACATTAACTGTCACCAGCTAAATTTTAGCCCCCACACTTCAATGAAAAGACTACATCCTCACCTTCCCTCCTGTTCTCAAAATAGGACATGACACACATACTTGGTAATTACTAACTTACTAATCTTGCTAATCTTGTCTTATTGTTCCATAATCAATCTTCATTGTTCAATGCTCCCTCTATTCTCAGGTCTCCTTCCTTAGTATCTTGTCTCAGGGATCTCATCTGCATAACCAGTTCTGTTCCCATCACTACACTGACTACTCAGATTTGTGCCTCTGCTCAGGAACTGTCTCCTTATTTTCAAACAGTCTCAGTCTGACATCTTTGTCAATGCTGGGCTGCCAGCTCACACTAAATGGGAACGCAACAGAGCCGACTTCTTCCCCCAGAACTGCATTTATCACCATGGAGCTGCTGCTATGTGTCTCTCAAACTCATAACATGCACAGTAGCTTTGGCTTTGAACTTTTCTGAGATCAAGAGGGAGTTTACAGAGTTTCCAGCTACCTGCTCAGCTTACACAGGTCTAAAGTTAATTTTGCATCATGGCCTTCATTACTGCAATATCCTTTTTGCTCTGGAAAGAAGTCAGTAACTGACCAGTAAGGACTGCAGTTCCTGTAACCAAGCTGCTCCACGGGTGATGTTAAGAGGAAGGCATAGTGTATGCAAGATCATGGCTTTCTTCCATGAATTGACCATAGAAGATGCAGTACTCAACAGCAGCATGCCCAGAGCAAGCATTATTCATTACACAGTATTGCCACCTCATCAACTTCACTGACTTTATACTGTTTTAATTTACTTGCTGTGAATGAATGAGACCTTCCTAACTCCAAGTGTGTAGCTCTCCCGGAGTTTAAGCACATGTGAAGATGCAGAGCTTCTTGAAAACTTTGTAGAAACCCAACATGTCTGCCAGGCTGCACAAAACTAGTGCAAAGGCTACATGTTTTCAGGTCGTTCAGCCCTGTCCCAACTCATAACTCCCAGACACTGTACCATCTGTGATGCTCTTCAAGAGAAGCAACAATGTACTGCTCAGAAGCCTCCCCTGTGGAAGAAGCCTTCACAGTTACCAAGCAGCAAAGTATAGAAAGATGTAATTCAGACTTGAGAGGAGATAAGCATTCATACCCACAAGAGTTTACATCTAGTGAGTTAACCAGGTTGTGGTTACCTATTTATCTTTCAGTGATATTAAATGCAGTCAAGCTTACAGTTTTCACTGGAGTAACATAAAAGACAACAGCACTGCACTGGTAAGTGAATTTAACTGGTATCCTTGCTCAATAAACTCTTTGAGAAGACAGCCAGGCACTGTCTATAGCACACTGATGGGAATTCTTCCCACACCATACTCTCCAGGACATCTGTGCCCAGTCCAGCCAAGACTCAAGTCACAAGTGCTGGGAGCAATCTGCACAGAAGACACAGCCTGTATGACTGGCTATCATATAGGACAAAGTCTGGACAATTGCCCTTGTCTGCTACCACTAACTGCTTACATTCAAAGCCCCATCCTCAGTTAAACGCAGTAATACACAAATCATGCTCCCCGCCTCAGAAACAAGGTACAAAGTCATGAGTTGACAAAGTTACACGGGGTATACAGGTTCACCTATGCTTGCCAAGCATTCAGCCCTGTTTACATATTAACAGATTCCTGGCCCCAGCCATGTTACAGCATTGATCTCACCAGACTTTTCAAATTGTAGGCCCTTCTCCTAAAGCCTCTCACATTTACAAGGATCTGCTCAAAACCTGCAAACTTATTCTACTTCCTTCAGGCCCTCTTAAGCACCTCCAAAACAGTTGGTAACAGCATCTGTATGAATCCAGCACTGCCTAAGCTGACAGTGCTTGGAGAACAATGCCTACTAAAACCAAAGTGTCTATTTCCCTACGATTACTTGTATCCCCTGGTTGCTTACACTTGACTCATACTGATTGAAAACAAAACTTTTGGAAGTTAATTGTTTCTATTCTACATTTTTGTATACAGCAATATGGTCCCCACTCTGACAGGCAAAGGTTGAAAATTTATTTGGTAGCATATCACAAAGAAATCCTTCCTTGCACTGAAAGTTTACACTGATTAACACACAGCCCTTTAAATTTCTTTGTAGACCGTAGTCTCCACTGAGATCATGGATCCAATGAACCAGGGAACTCCAGGCCAGTCAGGCTCACCTCTGTGCCTGGAAAGATCATGGAGCAGATCCTCCTGGATGCACTACTGACTCAGAAGAATAAGTGAAGAAGTGATTGGGAGCAGTCAGCATGGTTTTGCCAAGGGCAAATCCTGCCTGACAAACCTGGTGGCCTTCTATGAACAGGTGACAGCATTAATAGATGAGGGGCGAGCAACTGATGTCGTTTACCTGGCCCTGAGCAAAGCCTTCGACACTGTCCCACACCACATCCTGGTCTCCAAGCTGGTGACACATGGGTTTGATGGGTGACCACTAGATGGATACAGAACTGGCTTGATGGCCGCACCCAAAGAGTGGCTGTCAAGGGGTCCATGTCCCAGTGGAGGCCAGGGACAAGCAGAGTCCCTCAGGGATCAGTCCTGGGACCAGGCTTGGTCAACATCTCTGTGGGTGCCATGGACAGTGGCATTGAGTGCACCCTCAGCAGGTTTGCTGATGACACCAAGCTGTGTGGTGCAGCAGACAGCTGGAGGGAAGGGATGCCATCCAGAGGGACCTGGACAGGCTGGAGAGGTGGGCACAAGCCAACCTCATGAGCTTCAACAAGACCAAGTGCAGGGTCCTGCATCTGGGTCGAGGCAATCCCAGGCACAAATCCAGGCTGGGCAGGGACTGGCTGGAGAGCAGCCCAGAGAAGAGAGACTTGGGGGTGCTGGTGGGCGAGTAGCTCGACAGGAGCTCTCAGTGTGCACTTGCAGCCCGGAAAGCCAATCAGAGCCTGGGCTGCATCAGGAGAAGTGTGGCCAGCAGGTCAAGGGAGGGGATTCTCCCCCTCTACTCAGCTCTGGTGAGACCCCACCTGGAGTACTGCCTCCAGTTCTGCAGCCCCTATTCCAAGAGGGATCTGGAAGTGCTGGAAGGTGTCCAGAGAAGGGCCAGGAGGATGAGCAGAGGGCTGGAGCACCTCTCCTATGAGGACAGACTGAAGGAGTTGGGGCTGTTCAGTCTGGAGAAGAGAAGACTCCGAGGTGACCTCATTGTGGCCTTCCAGTATCTGAAGGGGGCTACAGGAAGGCTGGGGAGGGACTTCTCAGGATCTCAGGTAGTGATAGGACTAGGGGGAATGGAAGGAAGCTGGAGGTGGGGAGATTCAGGCTGGAAGTGAGGAGGAAATTCTTCCCCATGAGAGTGGTGAAGCCCTGGAATGGGTTGTCCAGGGAGGTGGTTGAGGCCCCGTCCCCTGGAGGTGTTTAAGCCCAGGCTGGATGAGGCTGTGGCCAGCCTGGTCTAGTGTGAGGTGTCCCTGCCCATGGCAGGGGGGTTGGAACTAGATGATCCTTGTGGTCCCTTCCAACCCTCACTGATACTATGAAAAAATTCTGTTAATTAAGGCTATGAACACACCAAAACAAACTCAATTCCCCTGGGTCCAACTCAGCTTGATCATTAAGAGTCCTCACAAACCACAAGTGCAAAAAACTAACACTGTAATCACCGGCATCTTACTTTCACAAGCACAAACACAGCCTAAGCAGAAACTTTCATCAGACCACTACATATGGGATGCTCACAGCTGCTGGAGTTCCCATCCTACACTGGGAGGAGTGTTACATTCGCCTCCTCTTGAAGCTGCTACTCATCGGTTTGTGAATTGATAGAAGCAACTCACTTTACTTATCTTAGACATCTGCTAATAAAGTAATTTATAAATAAAGCATTTTTACAGATTAAGAAATAGCCATTTAAAAAAATCTGATGAAAGGAAGAGGAAAATATTCAGACAGGCTGCTACGAGTAACAAGCTGACGAGACAGCCACAGAGCAGGAAAATGGCAAGAAAGGCATTAATACAACACACTGAGCAGTTCACAGGTAAAGCTCTCAATAAAACAACAGAAAAGTCAGTGTCAACATGCTCACTACGGTTTCCCCAGCAGACTAGAAGTTTCATCAGAAAGGAGAACATGGGATTTCCTAATGACCAGGGGTCATAAGTCACAAACCAACACACACTTGTGAAACAGTGCTTTCAGTAATACTCTTACTTATTGTCAAATGTGTTGTGAAACATCAAGGTCTGCTGTTGAAATGACTCTCAACTACAAAGTTGTGGCATTTAGCTCTTTCTTCCCCAAAACAGTTTCACTGTACAATCAGCACGAAGCAACAGCAGCCAGACCCCTACAAAGCATTTCAGAAAACCAGCACAAAGTTAGTTCCCTAGTGCAATTATAGGCACTAGGGACATCCCCACAGGCCATCGTTTCTTCACTGCAGATAAAACACCTGGCAGAGAAATCCTAGCTTTTATGTCTTAATAGACAGGAGTAGACATGCCCAAATCATTCCTCTTAAACCCTTTAAGATCTGTTAAAGCTTCCAGGTACTGGATCAAATTTGCACACACAGAGTTAATAGATATCATTTAGCCCTAACATGGAAGTGAAACCCAGGCCAGCCATTCCATCACGATCAACCCCATGCTGTATTTCATAAGCACAACACACAACTATTAAGGAACCATATACCAATCAGCATAACAAAAAATAGGCTGTATGACCATCTCCACACCAGAGATCCATCATGGTGTCATGTGGTCTGAAGTAGAGATATAAGAGTGCATATACACACCCACATTTCTACATATATGTTCTTGCATGTCATTGTGGTGGGTTGACCTCAGCTAGATGCCAGATGCCCATTCACCTGCTCTGTCTCTTCCCAAAGGGAAGAAACAGGGAGAAAATATCATGAAAATGCTCATGAGTAGAGATAAGGACAGGGAGATCTCTTACCAATTATTGTCCCAGGCAAAATAAACTTAATTTGGGGAAAACTAATTTAATTTATTGCCAATTAAAATAGGGTTGAAAGGTGCAAAACATAGCCAAAAATTAAAATGCCTTTCCTCACACTGTTTTTCCCTCCAGCTCAAAAATCATTCCTTATTCTTAACTCCTCTACCTTGTCACTCCCAGGCAGCCAGGGAGAGAAGGAGGGTTGTGGTCAGTCCATAACAGCTCCTTGCTCCTCACAACCACCCCTGCTCCAGCACAGGTTCGTCCCACAAGCTTGCAGTCCTTCAGGAGAATCTACTTCAACCTGAGGTCATATATGGGCTGCAGTGTGGATATCTGCTCCACTGTAGTCTCTTCCAAAACTCCCAAGGGCTGCAGGAGAATCTCTGCCCCAGCAACTGGAACACCTTCTTCCCTTGGGGTTTGCAATGTTGTTCCTCACACATTTTCTCCTCACAGCCTATGTGGTGCTTTGTCCTTTCTTGAAACAGTATTGCAGAGGGGCCACCAGCTCAGCTGAGGGCCTCTGCTGTGCCCCTGTACCCTGGTTCTGATGAACCTGGCTGGAATTGGCTGTGTTCAAATGAGACATGTGGCTGAGGCTGCCTCAGCCACTCTTCACATAGGCTGTTTCTGCATCCCTACCAGCATTAAAACCTTGCCATCTACACCCCACACATTCATATATGATTCAAAGCAACATCAGCTACAAAAATGACTAGACAGTCAGGAGAACCAATCTTCACATCTAAGTTTCAAAGCAATTAAAACTCTGCCTGTTACTTTCACTCTCAAATGCCGATCATTAGACCAACTTTTTGCTGCTGGAACAGCTCCCCAGCTGGCCAGTCTCATCAATTCAGGCTGGTGAAGGAAGGAGAGCTTCCCGTCTTTGGTAGCACGGTCAGTCCTGCAGCACTACTAGCTCTATGAAACAGAAAGAAAAGCTGCTGACACCTGCCATGAGCACCTACCACCTCCTGTCACCTTGATGCTGGGAATATTCATCCCTTAAGCAGAGACAATCTCAGAAGAGCATCTGCTACTACAACATTCTCTTTTTCTTGGCCTCTTTGCACAGTCAGCTAAGCTCTGCTTGACTCAGTAAGGGGGTGGGGGCAGGGAATAGCATCTTGTCACCCCAAGTGAAAGTAAAACAGTTTCACTGAGAAGCCTTAAGCACATTTTGGCAAAGCAGTCAATAATATCCATGTATCTCAGTCCTGCATGCCTCCACTGCACCTACTTTGAAGTCCTGTTTTTAAGTTGTGCCAGTCACTAAGTTTTGGTACTACCTTCTACTCCCAAGCCACACAGTCAGTTTTTCAAGTGGTCTTTCACAAGACACAGAGTTCCTCATTGTTCTGACAAAGAGCAGCAGAAGAACCTATGCTGAGATTTACTTTTTCAGTCCCTCCTTTTAACCAGATACAAGGAAAAAACCAGGAGAAACAGCGAAGAACATCTGAGTTCCTTGCCAGTCAGTCCCAAGGAAATAATTTCACTGATGTATCACTCTCCATCTGGGAAGCATAAAATTGAGATGCTTGCAAAAGCGCCAAGATCCATGGCACCAGCAAGCCTTGCAGCGGCACTGCTCCACGCATCCACGGCAGAGGCAGTCATACGTGTTTGGGCAGAAGCTCATTTAGTCTCAAGGCCAATCTAGCTGTGTTCTAGCAGCTTTTCCATGGGGATCACAAAGCATTATTTGCTTTGTGATCCCCATGGAAAAGCCCTGCCACTGCTGGGAACTGGGACACCAATCAGCAGCTCACATACTTTACAAACTAGGCCTATTTTAGGGTTCAACAGCCCTTGAGTGGTTTTCCTTCCATGGCCAAGTGAGTTTTCAAGTGGTTAAGTTCAAAATTCAAGTAAACAGTCAGTTGACAAAGTCAAAACAAAACGGTGAAAAACCCAGTGGGGCAAGTTAATGAAGTAAACTGGTTCAAAGTGCATAGAGTAACTGGAATAGCTGATGGCAGCAGTACTAACAGAGTCACTGACAAACAGCCCATTATTGCTTGGGCACAAGGAAAAATCCCACAAAATAGGAGTCAAGATAAAAAGGGCTACATGGAACAAGATGACAAGGAGTACATCTTTGAAGAGTCTCCTTGAAGCATACCAAGTGTTTTTTTTCCCCCACCCAAAATAAATAAAATGAAAATCATTAAGCTTAACTGAAGAACTGGGCACACATGCCAGAGTTCAGAAGGCATCCCACTCTCACAAACTTTTACTGGAATTACTATAGGCATTCCCTAAGATGTCTCAATGTCTACTAAAGAAATGAGAATATCAAGGATTAGGAGTTGTAGACAACAGCAACAAAAGAACTCCAAGATGTGGATGGTAGTGATGGGCATGAAACTGGGTGCAGAAGAAGTTTCCCTCTAGGTCAGCACTGGCTATTAGCACTCCTTCAAGTGCAACTGTGTTAAAAATACCAATTATGCTGCCAACTGCTGATGGTGTGCAGTATCTTTCTGAAAAAATCCAGCATTAGCAGCATGGAAACTATCCATTTCCAAAACAAGCTGGGCAGAATTTTAGGATGTGGATTAGCAAATTTCACAAAGAGATGCAGTGTCAAACAGATATAGGAAAATACCCTTTTTCCTCCCCCCTTTTAAAATAATCAATCCATCCACAAAGTTGAAACTTATTCAGTGACAATGAATTTATGCACACCAAGAAACGTTTGCAGGAGATGCACTTTGAACCACATCCAAGTCATGAGAAGCATTTCAGTACCAGTGACTGCCACTTGTCATCATTCCTGATCCAGCATCAAATCCATCTCTTGCCAAGTACTGGTACTTCCACCAGCTTCGAAGATGTATACAGAGGAAACCAATTAAAACCTGTCAGAAAAAAATCCAAGCAGGTAACGTCAGGCAAGACAACACAGACAGGTGAAATTAAGTCATCCAAGTAGTGATCCTCCTCAACTAACAAGGCACTTAGCCACACAGCCAATCTCTCCTGGAGTGACTAGAGACTTACTTTCCAGCAGTTCAAGGAATACTAAAGCTTTCCAAGGACCTTACTACTCCACTTTGAGTATTTTGTCCGGTTCTGGGCCCCTCAGTTTAGGAAAGATGTTGAGTTGCTGGAACCTGTCCAGAGAAGGGCAACAAAGCTGGGAAGGGGTCTGGAGCACAGCCCTGTGAGGAGAGGCTGAGAGAGCTGGGATTGCTTAGCCTGGAGAAGAGGAGGCTCAGGGGAGACCTTATTGCCATCTACAACTACCTGAAGGGAGGTTGTAGCCAGGTGGGGATTGGTCTCTTCTCCCAGGCAACCAGCACCACAAGACGGCACAGGCTTAAGCTGCACCAGGAGGTTCAGGCTGGATGTTAGGAAGAAATTCTTCCCAGAAAGAGAGATTGGCCATTGGGATGTGCTGCCCAGGGAGGTGGTGGAGTCACCATCCCTGGAGGTGTTTAAGAAGAGCCTGGATGAGGCACTTGGTGCCATAGTTTAGTTGATTAGATGGTGCTGGGTGATAGGCTGGACTTGACGATCTTGAAGGTCTTTTCCAGCTTGGTTAATTCTATTCTATTCTAACTGCTGAGTATCTGCAGCCAGCTCTGGCACCTTGCTCACAGCTATCTTACACTTACTTGCTAATCCAACTTGCTAACTTTCTTGCTAAGCAAATTCATAACTAGATATAACCTGCTGTAGCACAACCACAAAGCCAAAAGCAAAAGCCCATGCTATGTGTAACAAAGCATTGTTTCTCAAGAATTTGTCAGTGGTGGTGCCAATTTAAATAGCTCCTATGCACACTTGGAACAAAGTGATTCATCTGACCAGGAAGCAATGCATGTTCAAAACAGTCCTCTTTCCGTTGTTTTCTTTTAAACCAGACCAACAGCCTCATCCAGTCTTCTGTACACTGTGTTTGTACAGCAACTGAGCAAGGTTAGGAAGCACTGAGCAGGAGCTGCTTCAGCTGGCTCTTCCCAGGAACACTTGTTTTTTGTGAAGTATTTATGGCCTCCCCTGTAGCATACTCTACATCACTTCCCCACACATATGGAGGGAGTTTATACACATAAGGTCGTTTCTAGAGCCATCCTTTTGATCAGAGCAGCATCTCTGTCCAAGCCTGTGCTGATTTTGTCCCACAGCAGGGTACACAGTATCTCCACGCAGCCATCATCTCAAGACCTTCCACACTGAATGAGTCAAGCTATCCTGTAAAAATCTCTATCAGGAATCTTCAAGACATAGTAACCAGTCAGATTTTAAAAATCCTGTTGCACTACAAAGCTGTGTAATGGAATCTATTAGCAGGAGGGAGGTTTGCTCACCATCTTTCACTTGCACATGTTATAGAAACAAGACACTGAAAAGCATAACATGGCTAGCAGTCAACTGAAGACAAACACCTCTGCAAATGACCATTTTGCCTACCTGGAGTTCATCTGCGCTGCTTTACCTCTGCCTCATGAGGTGAAAGTGCTTAGGAAAGGGCAACCAGTTGCCACCTACACAATTGCTGCACTGCCCCATTTAACCCTCCCTTAAGGATCAGAACCCCAATCTGAATTTTAACACTGAAGGTAGAATGCACCCAATGTTTCAGGACAAGCTCCCTTAATATCATGTGTGTAAGGAATTAGCAAATATGTGGCAAAGCATCATCTTCTGCGTTTTTTTAAGCTGGGTTTAAGAGTTCATGAGAACAGCCTTCCTGTTTTCTTATGCACTTAAAGCCAAAATCTTGCAGCAGCACCAGCTGGAAGTGCCAGCTCAACATCTAAGTAAAAATGCAGGAACTGAAAGGCACACTGGCAATGGGGAACAACATACAAGGGCTGTGTGATAATCTCAGGCAGCTCAGCCCCAGCCAGACGCTTGCTCACTACCCTTAGTAGGATAGGGGTAAGAACTGGAAAGGTAAAAGTGAGAAAATTCAGGGATTAGATAAAGACATTTCATAGATAAAGAAAAACTTCCATGAGCAGGCAGGTGTTCAGCTGTCTCCAGGAAAGCAGGGCTCCATCAGCTGTAACCGACTGGGAAAGACAAATGGCTTAACTCTGAACATCCTCCTGTCTTCCTTTTCCCCCTCCAGCTTTTATTGCCAAGCATGACATCCACTGGTTTGGGATATCCCTCTGGTTAGCTGGGGTCAGCTGTCCCAGCCGTGTCCCCTCCCAATAATTTGTACAGCCCCAGACTACTCACTGGCAGGGCGAGAAGCAGAGAAGAGCTAGACACTGCCCAACTCACTGTAAAACAAGTAACCCATATAAAACATTGGTGTGCCATGAAGGATTTAATCACAAATCCAAACATAGCACCATACAAACTGTTAGAAGAAAATTCACTCTCTCTCAGCCAAAATGACTACCAATACACTTAACTGGTATGTTTTAAATTGAAGCTGTTTATTGCTGGCTTATTCAGGACAAGTAACAGAATTGTCCTGCCACTTTAAAGATAAAAGAGATGGAGGAAAAGAAGTCATTAGATCTAGGTGGAATCACCTGACTGAAGGGTCACCTTTCAACCAGCTCAGACAGCAAACAATACTGGTGTCAATCCTGCCTCAACGTGCATACTTACTACAAAGCTGAGGAAGCACTTGCTTTTCTAAGTAACTGCTGTTACTTAGAGGTAACAATAAATCACTGACGTTCAGGTTCTCCAAGCCTCTTTTCCAGTAGCAAAGCCAGTTCAGAACTTCTTGTCACCCCCAGCTACAGCTTCCTCTTAAACAAAATGTCAGTATCTTCTCCATTGTGCCAATCGCTACGTGTGGAGTCACACTAACCCTGATCAGCAAAGCAATAAACAAGCCACACACACAAAAAGAACACAAACCATAAGGATGTAAATGCTTCCATACCCAGATCTTCCAGCCTTCTGATGCATTCCTAGAACACCCTCAGTTAGCATTCAATAGTTTGGCTTTCTTTTGCATACAAGATTGTTATCAGTTAACCACGTGTAAGCGGTAGAAGAGCCGAGTATGCCATACGTGATCAAATCACATCACACTTAGAGAGCTCCCACTACAGGTGCCATTAATAAGTTGTAGACAGATGACTTCATGATGATCTGTGGAGCACCTCTCTAGAAAAACAACATTTCTCTAGACAGTATTCAGATGAAAATATTTCAAGTCAAACAGTATAAGACTTATAAATCTTATAAAACTAGCTTTCATTTCTTTGGATTACCATCTAGACTGAAGGTACCCAGCATATTAGACAAGACATTCACTGGCTACTGTCACCACTTACAATAAGCTACATCCACAGAGAGACAGCAGAACTCCTGCTTAACACAATCGATTGCAATTCAGACAGCAAGCAAGAGAGTCATAAGCATTGTTATTTAACATAGAGGTCTGTTGGGCAGCTGGGGTCGTGAAGAACCCAGCCAATTTGCAACGTGGCGCTAAACCACATTTTATCAGCAAAATATTGAGCTACCGTCCTTTCAAAATATTGAAGATTGTGATGCTGCAAGCAAGGTGACCTGAGCAACAGACCTACTCTCAGCCCAACCAGCAGAGTTCACCCACCTTTTCACTTTTCCCTTTGCAGAACCCACTTATCACTGCAGGCAAGGAAGTCGTCTTACCTGCAGCATCCATGGGCTCATCTTAAATGAATTAATAGCTTCTGATGGGGTGAATATAGCAATTCTGACCATACTTGGCACAAACACAAAGTGCGCATTCAAACCTGACTCATACTGTTCTTTTCATGAAATATTTCAAGCAGCAACTAAAACGTGCAGCTGAGTTCAAAGCAGTGATAGGCGCATGCCAATATTCCTCTGTTTGTTACTGCTTTCTAAGCATGTGTAAAAAGGAAGAGAGAAGGGGGAAAAACAAACAAGTAAAACCACCCCAAACACCCAGGCTTTGTTGGCATCAAAAAGATTATTAATAAAGATGCCAGTAATGACCTTTCCAGTAATGCCTAGACTTTCAGAAGTAATCAAAGCACCACTCTGATGTGAATCACAGACAACACAGTATCACTTTAAGTGATAGTTTCATAGCTTACAAGTTCAGGATTACATATATATTTTCTTGATACTCCTTGATTATTTGTTCAAGGCTCACCCACCCATACAAGACCTTATACCTAGAATAACTACTTATACCACAAATGGCCACATGATCACAAGTAGTACAGCTGACCACACTCCTCTGTTTTTATAAGTCAATGGAGCAATGGGTTTTCAGATAACTAAGAGTAAACAAGCAAGATGAACTTCTAATGCACACATGTGGGTGGATACAAGAAAATAAGTTTAGACCCGTTTATGTATTTATCTGTGAAGAAACTGTGGCCTGCTTGGCTTGGCAAAAACCAGGCCCATACAACACAGTCCCCTGAATAATATTTCTCTCTCACTGCAGGTTACTGGCCACCAGTGCCATTCGGCACGTGAAGAGACAGAAGCCACAAGCCATGGTAGCCACGCAGCATGTTACCCAGCCACTCATCACATTGGATGATCAGTTAAGCAGTAGTGGCTCTCTGCAAATGCCACTTCTGCCCTTCCCATTTTGCTAGGCAGTTTTTGATTTCTGAACCTCTCACTAAATGAAAATCCAACAGGAGAAGAGGGAATGGAAAAAGGGTCCATGAATACCAGCAGGAACTGGAATAATACATACAAGCCCAAAAGGTAGAGTATTTATTACACATGGACAGCAGGAGCAGGGAGGTTATTCTGCCCCTGTACTCAGCACAGGTTAGGCCACACCTTGAGTCCTGTGTTCAGTTCTGGGGCCCTCAATTTAAGAAGAATATTGAGACACTTGAACGTGTCCAGAGAAGGGCATTGAGGCTGGGGAGAGGTCTGGAGCTCAGCCCTGTGAGGAGAGGCTGAGGGAGCTGGGGTTGTTTAGCCTGGAGAAGAGGAGGCTCAGGGGAGACCTCATTGCTCTCTGCAACTACCTTAAAGGAGGCTGTAGCCAGGTGGGGGTTGGTCTCTTCTCCCAGACAACCAGCACCAGAACAAGAGGACATAGTTTCAAGCTGTGCCAGGGGAAGTTTAGGCTGGAGGTGAGGAGAAAATTCTTCCCAGGAAGAGTAATTGGCCACTGGAATGTGCTGCCCAGGGAGGTGGTGGAGTCCCCATCCCTGGAGGTGTTCAAGAGGGGACTGGACACGGTACTTGAAGCCATGGTTCAGTTAGTCATGAGGTGTTGGGTGATAGGTTGGACTTCATGATATCTGAGGTCTTTTCCAACCTTAATGATTCTATGATAGGACTCTTTACAGCCTCAAACCCTAGAAGGCCATCTTTTCCCTAACAATCACCAAGCTATTTTACATACGCAAATGGGGTGAAGAGCCTGCACTTTGGTCATTTATTCTTGTGCAAACATTTTGCCAACTCCACACACGGACAAAAAACAAATTAAAAGCGTCTTTTCAAAGCAGACAGGAGGATTAAGGATATGCAATATAGGCACAGACTGAGGCCAACATAGAAATAACTTCTGACTTAGAGTTGGGGAAAAACAAATAAAAGTGATTAAAAAAAAGGCAACATTTGTAGGGATGGGCATAAAAACAGCTCAAGACAGATCAATGAGGGTTAAAAATCTCTATCTTGTTCATTTAAATTGCAGCCTCACTTCTGAGACAGTCTCCACCCTAGGGAGGGTCTCTTCTAAAAGACTGTCCTGTAGTTTGCTTGGGTTTAAGATACTATATTTGGTTACATACCTCAGACTTTGTAGAATGATCTACAACTCTCAGCAACCCCTACCATTACTATAGTTATACCTTTTGTTGTGGTCAGGCAAAATATGCTTCCTCCTTCTCTTGTCTCCATATTTATTTTCAAAGAACTTAGTTTTACTGCAAGCTATGTACATAGCTACCTATTTAATCTTAAATATTAAGGTTGTCTCTGAAGATCTACAGCAAAGCCTCACAGTTTCTACTTTTGTTTATTGCAAAATGTAGTAATCTTAAACAAATCTAAACAACGCTATTTAGAAATCAGTTTTAAGTTTCTTACCACTCAGCACAGTTCCCTCTTAAATCTCTCTCCAGATGGCCTTATAGCTCTACACAGTTTTCCAGACATTTGAACTCACAACTCAATCAGCTTCTTTAATGATTCCTATAGAAAACTTTGCAAAGTTTTTTCCCCACTAAGCAAGTATTGCCAAAAAAAATTATCTTTAGGAAGCGTGCCATCATTGCCTACACCTGAAATCTATTCATGCTGTGCTAGCCCAGGAAACGTGCATGACCTCTTCATATCAGGATGCTACATGAAACATAGAACTCGTTGTCCCACAAGAATGTAAGCCACAGTGAAGTTAATCATTACCCTTGACAGTTTTACCGCTCCGTTGCCTTATACTTATTCTCCATCTATACAAGTGGTAAGCATTCCGTTTTAGCTGGTGTAATTACTCCTCCAACCCAAATACCTCACGACTGACAAAATCAAAGGTTTTCCTAGTCATTTACCGCAATTCCAGCGTCCCCATTGCCGTCACCTCCACGCCGCACTATGCCTTTCCTCAACAAAGACGACTCACGTTCTCTGCCTTAATAACCCAATCAAGACAAAACTGGCAAGCGCTGCACGGGGCCGTCATGCATGGCGCCCGCGGCACACATCACCGGGCCCTCGCAACGCCGGCACCGCGGGACGCGCAGCGGGGCTTTGCCCAGGAGGGCCGCGGTACGCCACACCTTCCTTCTCTCCCGGGGACCGGACGAACCCAGGTGCCCCTCGTGGGCCAGGCCTGCCGCCGGCGCGCCGAGAGACGAGCGAGCAGCGTTCCGCAGCCACGCGGGAAACGCACCCAAACGCCGGTCTTAGCCCCACCAACTAAGGCGGAGAGTATCGATACTGAACCGGGCGAACAGAAACAGTAAAAGTGCACGCTGCCCGAGAAACCGCCCTCCATTCCGGTAACCTGGCGACGACAATCTGGAGCTGCATTTAAAGAGACGATCCCGCTGGACCCAGAGCCTCCCCAGAAAGCCTCACCCCGTGCGGCACCTTCCGCCAGGGGCGAGGTACAGGCCAGGGAAGCGTCGCCTCGCCTCCACCTACCTCCACCTCAAGGGTCCTCGCCTCCATCTCAAGGGCCGAACCGGGCCGGCCCCTCTCTCCTGCCCTCGCCGGGCCCGACCCAGGCCGACAAGCGCAGTCCGCCACCGCCTGCCGCGCCTCAGGTGGAGCAGGGCAGCTCCCCTCGCCGCATCACCATCGGCCCGGGCTATGAGTGCAGCCCCGCAGAGACAAGCGGCGGCGGCGGCGCCGGCCGGCCCCCACTCACGCATTCACTCACCGGTGGTCAGTGCAGCGGCGACCAGCAGCCACGCCGAGCAGGAGAACCGCGAAGGAACGGCGGTTACCAGGCGCCCCACAGTGTCTCCAGCAGCTGCCATCTTCCAGCCACCACCTCCCCGCGCCCCCATTGTCCGCCCCGGCTGCGGGCCCGCCCCTTATGCCCCGCAGCCCAATTTCCTCGCCGGGATAGGACCCCACCGCTGTCACTCGCACACACCTCCTATTTCCTTCTTGACCCTGCCCAGCTTCTCCCAGAGGTTTGGTCAGGAGAGCGATCCATCAAATCTGGGGACCCTATCCAGACAGGGAATTTACTGATCTGCCCACCTCCGAGGAGGGCACGTACCGAGATTCCTCCCGCCTCGACGGCGGGCGGTACTGTGGGAGTGCCGTCACAGGCGTGGCGGGTGCAGGGGATGCGGGTCGGCTGGAGCTGCCACGGGTTGAGTGAAGTGTGTGGGGTCAGAGGCGTGGCAGAGGAGGCATCCCCAGTCATGCTGTCGCGGGAAAGGCTTAGAAACGCCGGGTGTCGTCGCAGAAAAACGCTACTGCCTCTTCAGGCATCAGGACGAGCCAGTGCCCGCGGTGCGCGTGCGGCGGCAGCCTACCCGCGCTGCTGGCCGCCTGCTTTCACGTTGCCGGTATGGCGCCCGCCGGCCTGCCTCCGTGCTGCCTTGGCTCCGCAGGGAGGGCGCGAGAAAGCACCAGGTAGCCCAGCGCTAAATGCTGTCGTCGCAGGTCCTAGTTAACCGCCTCTGTGGACGACTGAATACTTTTGGAGACACGCTAACGGTCTTCCTATTTTGCATTTTAAAATTCTGAAAATAGCCGAGAGTTACACATGGAGTTATTTGTCAGTCAAGGTCTACACAAGAACTGTGGGTCTGTTGCTGTGCGGTCTCAAGGATCACAGCTGAGTTCAAGCTTAGCCATATTAGAAGGCTACTGCTCATGGTATCCATGAGACTCCAAAGGCATGCGGTTTACTCCGCTCAATCCTGCCCAGGGGTCCATGGGTTCTGGTCCTCTCTCAGATTCAGGTGCTACCTGTTTCTCTGTCACTCTCTGGCAATCTATGCACATTTGCAGATGAAAGAGGCCACAGGAAAGTCCCAGCTACTGTGTGCCATTTTGAGGAGGGCCATGACAAAGCAAGCTGCTGCGAAACACAGGGGTTTGGATTTTGTTTCACAGTATCACTAAGGTTGGAAGAGACCTCAAAGATCATCGAGTCCAACCTGTCACCACAGACCTCATGATTAGACCATGGCACCAAGTGCCACGTCCAATCCCCTCTTGAACACCTCCAGGGACGGTGACTCCACCACCTCCCCGGGCAGCCCATTCCAATGGCAAATGTTTTGGTTTGCTGTTTGGTGTCGTCCCCCCCCCCCCCCCCCCCAATATGTAAAGCACCAGATTACAGTTCTCATGAGATTTAAAATGTAACAGTGTATGCAGTCATTATTGACACCCTTGAGGGAAGCTCCAAGCATGTTCCTCATCTAACGTGCATGTTTTCTAGAAATGCAGGGCAACAGTTTGGGATAAAGGTCAACACAGGCAACTTTTTGTATCACAGGTAATTATCTTGTTTGATTCATTTAGTCTCTTTGACTTCCCTTGCAGCTGAGTCTTTAGCCAACTGATCAATATCCACACTTTCCCAACATAGCAGTAACTGATACACACTGATAAGCCTTTCATCTCAAGACCTTTTGCCTCGATGATTCTCAGAGCTCCTCCTTTCTGTGGAAACTCCACCACCCTTACCGCACTCCTTAGCGACTGTAAATGCTCTGCTAACATGGAAGCACCTCAGTACCCAGAGATCACTATTTACCTTCAGGTCCTTCAGTACTCCACAGTTCAAAAACATTTAGTTCCCTCAACAGGCCATGCATGCTTCACCTTTCTAGATTGTTTTTTCAAGATAGCAAACCTAAAGCTTTTTTAAAAAATATATCCTTATTCTCACATTTACTGTCCTTCACACAGCTCACATGCTTGCTTTCCATGTACTAATAAGCCTGAGTCAGCCACATGTGCCCCATGCCAGAGGCTTTCTACAATGTCTCCCTTCCCTGATAGAGATGGCACAATGCTGTGTCACACAGGTACAGCCCTGTGAGTGTCCTGTTTGCTTTACAGCTGTACTGCTGTTCAATACAGAGAATGTCTGGGAGAGTATCTGGTCTGCCCACTGTTGACCAAGTTTTCTTATCCTCTTAGTAACGATTAAGTTACTGTCTTCTGCTCTTTCCAGAGAGGATGCAGGGTGCTAGAACAACTTTATTTGTTCTGAGGAACATATATTGCTTTTGTATGCTACAATGTATTGTTACCAAGAACTAAGTGCTGTGCCAAGCGCCCGGCTGTGCCGCCCCTCACGGGCATCCCATTGTCACCTTTATTGGGCACAAAGGCTGATCCAAATAAAGCGGTAATTGATGCCATCCTTTTTCTGTCCAGCTGTACAACTCTGTCTAGTGACAATACTGGTATTTACCAAATTTCTTAGTAATTCAGCTCACTTACCTGTCAATAAACTCTTTTTTTGGTGGGGTTTTTTGTGTGTGTGTGCGTGTTCCTACCTGAATATGGAGAGGTGGGAAGTTACTGCTCATCACACTGAATCTGTCTCTGCAAGGTGAGACAATCAGCAGTGAGAAAGCACGACTGCCTAGACAGTGAGGCAGTGCTGTCAAGTTGCCTGACTGATTTCTGAGCATTCTCACATGCAGTAAAACCAATGTTCATTTTCACAAGATAAGGAAAAATGGTTTTGTATCTTTTTTGTTTGTTTCTCATTATCACAAAAGGAAGATCTAAAGAGTGTGTCACCAGGGAAGAGGTTAAATAAATTTTGTCATGGCTGCCTTATATGTTAGAAATTCTGACCTGTGTTAGCCTACTGTTTTGTAGAGCTCTCTAGTATCTTGGCAGAGAGAGCAAGCAGGATTACATCAAAAAAAGTAAAGGTAACATCTCTAGGATGAGAAGCAAATATATTGTGACTGATTTTACATTTTTAATGGTTTTGATTGTTTTATATTTAGCTTGCATCTTTGTGCCTCCTAAAGGAACTGTATAGCAGGTACTGTTTAGTGTGCAGAGATATGCATTCCTGAAAAAAAAAAGTAACCCATCCAACATGCTTATTCTGAAATAAGTATGAGAAGAACTGAAAACAAACAAACCAGGTTCTATTTATAAAAGAAAATATTTTGTGTCTGTTGCAATATTACTTTTTCCTCTTCAAGTTGAGAGAAATTGTGACTGGCAAGTAGTGCAATATTTGTATTTCCTCTGGTTAAACAGAAACACAGGGGTTCCTTCAAAATTCACGAGCTTGCAGCAGCACAGGAATTGCACATGGTATTTAAAGAGTCTGATAATTATTTGTCCTTACCTTGATTAGGAGGAATGCCTTGAATTACCCACCATGCAAGGATAAGTGCTCTGAGGAAACCTTATAATGAAAAATTATGCTAATGATTAGATATTCCAGTACTGAATTGATGCAAGCAAAAAAAAATGAGCCACAGGTATTCTCAGTAAGCTTGATATATAGAAAACCCAAACCCCACAAAATCAAAGCAATTATTTTTCTTCTCTCTCCCTCCTACTCTGCCACCCATGCCCTCTCTCCTCCCCCTACAGTTTCTTGGAATACAGGCAAAATCAGTTTGGTATACTATATAAAGACAGTTGGTTACTAGACAGAGACAAGGCACCACTGACTACTCTAGCTTGACCAGCATCAGTGTTTGTGGTAAGAAGGCTCTCGATACTTAAATAGGTCTGCATAAAATCATCACTTGTAAAATAGGAAAGTTATGTCACCACAGCTTGTCTGAGTGCAGTTTTAAATTACCACAATGAACCATGAACTTCCTTCTTTGAGTTGGGATTTGTGGTTTGGGCTGCTGCGGTTAATGGCTAGATAGATTAAGCCGATTTTGCACACAGGGGTAGATGGTTTTGCCAGCGACTGGAGAAAACCTGGAGAACAACACGCGCGGGAACAGTGCCTGTGCCTCATTACGAATATGGACCACTGCACAAAACAGATGGGAGAGGCTGCACACCTGAGTCTGAGCTGTCCAACAAGGCGGATGGTGGTCCCAGTAAGCATTGACGGCTCCTTGGTGGGCTGCTGCCCACAGCGGCGCGGCTGGCGCACGGTCAGGGCAAGCGTTCTGGTGGCTGCCGGCGGGCCACAACTCACTCCGGACGGGCACGGCCGGGGTAGACCACACGGATCGTGACTTCCCAGGCTGAGGCAGGGGTGAAACGTCATCCTCCTCTGCAACGAGTCAGATGGCAAGCTGCCACCGGACTGCACCCACTTGGCTGTCACAAATCCTGTTTACCACGTTTATGTAATGCGATTTTCTGGTGATTCTCATGTGTCTCTACCATGATCTCGTAGGCACGGCTGTCACTGAAAAGAGCATCCTTGTAGGATCCACGTGGCTGACCGGCAGCCCGTTTCTGCTCCAGCCGAGGACGCAGACGCAGGCCTGTGACACCTCCACTCGCGGGCGGCCCCAAGGGCCGCGGCAAGCGAAGGGTAGCCGTAGATAGGGCGGAGCAACGCCCTAACACTGGAACGTTCCTCTGGAAGGGAAGAAAAAAGTTGTCACGGCGGCTCGTTGGTCTAGGGGTATGATTCTCGCTTAGGGTGCGAGAGGTCCGGGTTCAAATCCCGGACGAGCCCATTTTTTTTCAAGTCTACTCCTTTCTCTTCTTTGCTTCCCAGCACTGCTCCCTACCCAGCTAGAGGGACAGGTCTCGGCGTCCTCCCCTGCGCTCCTTTGCCAGGCAGGACCGGCTACCACGCCTAACCGGGGGGCACAGGAGTTATACCGAAACATGTGCCTTTTTAATGCAAGGAACCAGCGTTAAACACAAGGGATTACTCCTCTTGCGTTATGCTCTCTCTTGGCCTCGCACAGGGGACCGAAATTAACCCGCAAGAAACAAACAAGAGCCGCAACACCGCGAAGCCTGCGGCTCCCCACGGGCACTAAGTCCGGCTCCTTCATTCATGCACTCCGTCCCGCTGCACAGGAGCCTCAGCTGCCGAGATACAAAAAAATGTCCCGCAGTAACAGATTCGGCAAATAGGAGACATTACCACCCTCCTCTGCCGGCGGGCTCGTCCGGGATTTGAACCCGGGACCTCTCGCACCCGAAGCGAGAATCATACCCCTAGACCAACGAGCCGCTCTCTTTTCTTTTTCCCAGCTCAGCACTTCACTCACTCACTCACTTCCCGCCTGCCTATACCAGCACCACCCACTCACCTACCATCAATATCTTTGTGGGGCTGCCCTTTTCCTCCCCCTGACTCCAAGTGGTTCTGCCACCTCTTCGGAAGACTCCATCCTCTCCCTAACTGCGGAGGCTACTGCAACTTCCTCACTGCCAGGGTAACCGTTGGGATGCCCTTCCCGTACCCTACGGCTGCGCTTGATAGAGAGGATGCCGAGTCCTCATAGGGAACAGGCGCGGGCCGCAGCGGCGCCGCCTGCGCAGGTACCACTCTGCGCTCTTCCGAGGGGCGGAGGAACGTCTGTGCCGTCCTTCTACCCGGCTTCGTGCCCGCGCCAGACGTGCGCGGCTGGCAGGCACGGACAGCGGCGCTCGAAGTTGGGCGAGCGCATTCTCAGCGGATGAGAAGGGGGAAGTGGGACACCACCCACTCTCCCCTCCCTCCTGGGCTTGGTTTAGACCACCCTAACTGCTGGGCGCTGCGCCCCCTTCCTGGTGCGGATGGGTCGACAGAGTAGTCGGGGCGTTAAGCTCCGGCAGCTTTGTGTGCCAGCCGGTCGTGGGTGCGGGATACACCAGGAACAAGTGCGAATGAATCCTCTCATGACAGCACCCCCTGGGCAGGTGAGGCGACGGTCTGTAAGGTGGCCGGGCCCGTGGGAGACAGCAGGAGGCCCTAGGAGTGGCCTTTGAGGTGTACAGGAGAAAGGGCCTTGGGGCATCTTGGAGAGTGCCTCAGCGTTGGGTTGGTTGCGTTTCTTATGTTGTTGGGGCCCAGAGGAGCCCCTGACTCCCTTCGATTTCTGAACTCGCTCCACGCTGCTTCTTCAACTCCCACTTCATCCCTGATGTGCTATACCCCGTCATGCGCCCTGTCATCCTCAAGCTTCTCCCTCGTGTTTGCACGCTGCTGTATAAAGCCGTCCTTGCACCCTTCAAAAATCCTGCCCATCAGTCACTGCTCCCAGTCCTTACCCATCCAATGCTTTATTGTGGCGTGCTACAGTTTAAACACGGTCCAATCATAAATAACCATGAGGGAAGATCTCTGCCAAACACCTTGCTTCTTGTGCTAATTCCTTTTCCCAATTTCTCTTATTCTCTTCTGTTTTCTATCCATCACTGCCCTGTAAATTTTGTGCTTTTACTTTTCTTCCCATCCCCCCCCCCCCAGTCTTTCAGGCAGCATCCACACCAGAGGAATCACATAAATTATACAAGATATGTCTTGTTAAGGTAATTTTTGTGTTCAGCCATCAGTGTTCTTACACCAAACACACAAAGGAGTGGTCAGATTTGGAACAGACCGCCCAGAGAGTTGGTAGAGGTCATCCTTGGAGGTGGTCAGAAGATGTGCATACATGGCACTTCAGGACATGATTTATTCGCCATTGGCAGTGTTAGTTGGTGGTTGGACCTTAAATGATCTTAAAGGCCTTTTCCAACCAAACCAGTTCTTTGATTCAATGATTATACATTCCAGAGTCAGCAATTTGACAGACATGTATAGGTCTGAATAGGCACACCACTCCTCACAAACTGCCACCCTCATATACCAAAGCATGACGGTCTACATTTCAGTTGAAAGTTTTTTACTTTGTACACCTCATGGATACACACTGCCCAAAACCAGCATTTGCTGATAGCATGGATGGGGCAGGGATTTGGGCCCACATGTATCCTCTGCTTGCAGTGTCATGACACAAATGCGGGCAACGAGTCTCTTCTAAACTTGCTCTCACTTGGGTTGAAGATGGGACAAGGTTTGTGTGCTGCCTCGGTGAGCATTGCCCTGAGGGGGATGTGTGGATACCTGTGCTGAGGAGTGTCTTTTTTCCTGCAACTTGTAAAATCCAGGATGAAGATGGTGATGCAACTTCCACACACAAAGTCTCTAACCTGTTGATTGCCAGAAGCTGGAAATCTCACAGGAAGGGTCTCTGTGCATCACCCTGGGTTTTATATGCTCTCCCTGACCAAGGGAGCTGTTGGAGGAACGGCCCTAGGTTATATGGCTATGCTGCCTTCTCTTCTTAGATATCTGATACCTGCAGGGCTGGGACAGGGAGTGTGTCAGTCTCGTGTCACTGTTTTATCCAAAGAACACCTTCCTTTGTGGATTATTACATAGGTTATTGCTGTTTCCCAAATGTAAAATACCACAAAATAAGTTCAAATTTAACATTAAACTCTTACAATGGCAGTGGAAATCCTACCCCTATTTGCTTGCTGCTACCAGCTCTCTCCATTTGTCCTCAGGTTCCTTCATCTCCCCAAGAGGAAACACACAGAGTTTGGTTTGGTTTAATTCCACCATTTATTTCTTCTGCCTCTCCTTCAGATTTCCATTCCTTGCTCGGACACAACATTCTGTAAGCAGCACACATGTATCTTTATATACAGTAAGGCACAATCACTCACATTCAGATGGGACACTTTGCTGAGAGAAGAAATGGTACAGTGAATGATTGCAGCCTGCCCTGGAATACAAGCTCCAACAACCAGGTTAAATGGATTCAAATGCAACAATCCTCCACAACCTGGCTCCAAAGGATTTGGGGGTCACATTTGCCACAAGCCTGTGATACACAGAGGGGCAACACTGCTGGCTCTCAGCAAATTATACCTCAGTGCTCTCACTGGGAAAAAAAAGGCAAGGCCCAGACCACTTCCTTCTTGAGATTTTATTGCTGGTGAATAGCTGTATTGCTGAGCCCACTCAAGGCTTATGTGTATCCAGAAAGCCAGGAACAACCCAAGCCTCTGACTCTGCTCTGCTTAATGATTGCTAGAAGGAGCTTTGTGATGAATGAAGAAGAGCTGATTCTGCTCTCCGTCTCTGTTGCTGGGTGTGTTTGGTGGGTACTAGATGGCCACTGATCGTGCACACCACTGACCTCTCCTTGACTCAGCTTCTGGCATGTCTGGCTAGCTGTCCTAGGGCCTTCAGCCAGGGCAGCTTTTTATTCACTATTGCAGATAGAGATTCTAGCACTACTGTCAGGAAGCTGCTCAGCTCAGGGTCTATCTATCTTCCCCAATTAAATTACTTCTTTTGGGCAACAAATGCTCTCCACATAGAAAAGCTTTTAAATTATTTATTTAATAACAAATGCTAAATCCATGTCTTAACTAGTACCCCAGGAGGTAAATTAAAATCTAGTACAGTGCCTAAGAGGGCATTGTACAATGTCTAGAACAATCCCTAAGACAGACTGGGCATCTGACCACCCATTTATATTCCATCAGGCCATACAACTGGAAAGAGCCACCTAAGAAGACCTCTTCTTTGACCAACTATTTCCAGTAAGCCAGGATGCTTTTCTCATAAGTGGGACTCAGTGGCCACACACTGAAAGATTCAGTAGAAAGTCAAAGATTAGATGGGGTGTGGAAGTGAGAAAGACTGAGTGGCTGGACTGGAGCCCAGAGCCAGATAAGAAAACTTGCTCCACGTAGCACATCTTTTCTGTGCATCAAAGCTGTTGGTTGTACTTGTCACTATCACTCAAAATGCCCCATGTTGAAGCACACAGAAAAACTGCCTACTATGCCTGGCTGTGCACAGATCATTCATCTCAACTCCCATTTCAAGGGTATTCATATGTTATGAACAACGTCCAAAGAGTTTTTCCCATGTTCAGGGTTCACATTGTCTTGCCATGTGGCATGTATGGAGAAAATATGCTTTCTCAAATTGCTAAACCATTATTTACTGAAATTGAACGCCCAAAGTATTGCAAAAGTAGCTACAAAAAAGGCACCATACACATATGCACGTCACTGATGACCTCATCTAGACCAATGCAGGGGAGAAGAAAAAAGCATTTTTTGAAGCAGGATGGAGGGCAGAATGTCCTGGAGTGGTGGTGGCTGTCAGCTCCAGGACAGTACATACCAGGTCTCGCAGTCTGCAAATGTCACCAAGGAATGTCAGCCAACACATCAGTTTCGAACTCCTAAACAATTGCAAGCAAAGTCTCTTGTTCTCACTGTCCCAAAATAGGGTGGTGCGAAGCAAAGAGCCAGCAAGTGCCCACTCAGCTCTGGGATGAGTCTCCACCTCGAGGGACATCCATATTCTGCTCCTCTCCTGCCACTGAAGGTTTTCCAGTAGCTTCCACCTTGATTGGGTTAGATGGCTCCTATTCACTTGTTTATTCCCTGTGTCCTGATTGGGTATGTCCTTTTCAGAGGGGACAAGTAAGTATATTATGAAAAGTAATCTCAACTCTCAAGTAATTACAGCGCTGGGGAGTCTGTAACCTGTGAGTGGTTTTGGTAGTTTCCCCACCGAGGGGGCAAAGGAGAGCTGCAGCCTGGGCTGCAGTTTGCTTCCTTCAGTTGCTTCTTGCCAAATCAAGGAAGCATTTGAAGAGGGGACAATGGTTCAGGTGGAATGAGGTATTACCACAGCATCTGTGGCTACGTGCTTCGTGGTTAGAGAATATGCAATAAGCTACACAGTACAAGTCCTGCACTAGCCCATGGAAATCCCCTTTATATTCCAGGGGCAAAGGCCTGTGTTTCTGTGTTTCCCTGGCTGATTACAAAGGTGGTATCCATGCAAACACTATTGTTACTGGCAAAGCTGACAAGATAGGCACATATGTATAAAGACAGACTATATGTGCATGCAGGTACACATACAAAGTGTGCACACACAGACATGTAAATATGCATAGGTAAAGGAGGCTTATGAGATAGTGTGTGTGTGGTACCGCTGGGGAAAAGTGCTAGTAAGTTCAAATTGCTTTCAAACAGCAACTGAGCCAGGTGCCTGGTGAGCAAAACCTCTCCATTGTACTGAACCAAGAAACTGGTTTGCTGCATCTCCACTGTCTCTATAACACCACACAGGAGGGCTGGCTGTGTTAATTGCTTGCCTTGAAGCCTCTTCAGGTCTGAGATTTGATACTTGGGGTGTAGGAAGCAGCAAAAAACCATTTTCACTAAGCAAACCCCTTTGGTGATTTAGGGAGCCATCATCATACTGACATCTTACCTGTGCATCATGGTTATGCTGTGCCCTGTTCCTGCGTGGCTGACGTTGAAGACTCACTGGCAGTCTCTAGCCCACTGTATCCTGCAGTGGTTCAGGTGCCAGCGGGTTTCTTCAGTGCTTGTCGTTCTCTGAGTGTCTGTGCTTTCACTGGTCTCCTCTGCTTCAGCTTCTTCCTTCTCTGTGTCCCCCTTTTCCTGTTCACAGGCACTGCCTTGCAGCTCTTCTCCCTGGGGACCCTCACACCCCCTCCTCCTTGTTTCCAGAGGAAGGCTGGGGAGAGTTGTCCTCCCCTGGGACCACAACCCACTTCCTCCTCCTTCATATCCCCCGTGTTGCTCTCGCAAGGAGTTTTTCCTCTGCCTGTTTTTTCCCCTTTTTCTTCATCTTCTGATCGGCTGGATCCTCTCCCGATGGGGGATTCTCATCAGACTCTCTCTGTTTCTTTTGCTCTTTGCTCCCTATTTCTGCCTCCTCTTTCTTGGCCTTGGTCCCAAACAAACTCATCCCCGTCTTCCTTTGCACCATTTTCTGGAGAAATGTTGACTGCTAGATTTTCCCCATCTCCATACTCGGACAGAGACCTTCGGAACCCTCCTGAGGGAGGCCTGCGCTTTATTGATCCCCGCGACCCGGACCTTGGAGGCAGGAAAAGCAGACATTGAAGCAGTCCAAGAGAGCGTACTGGAAAGCAGGAAAGTACAACAGAGGAAAAATGCCATGGGAAGCTTGTTGCTAACCTGTTGGCCTCACTTTTCTGCTCTGCTACTGAGAGGCAGAGAGATGAGGGCTCCTACCCCTGAAAGACTAGAGGACAAGCAGCTCTTCAATATAACCTTCTTTCCTTCTGTAAAGCTGGTGCTGGCGATCATTGTTGTAAATGTAAACTATGGCTCTTTGTCCAAGTTAGACCCTACACCCAAGGGCAAACGCATGTTATGCATATGCGCTAACTTTGGATTTCATAGATTCATAGAATGGTTTGGGTTGAAGGGACCTTAAAGACCACATAGTTCTCACCCTGCTGCTGCACAGTCCGGGACACCTTCACTAGACCAGGCTGCACAAGGCCTCATCCAACTTGCCTTGAAACACCTCCAGCATATGGCATTCACAACTTCCGTGGGCACCTGGTATCTCACCACCCTCACTGTAAAGAATTACT